>JAAXNX010002697.1:0-12607 GCA_036491905.1 Folsomia manolachei
TGTTTATTCGTACTTGTTCATGAAAGTGGGTGTTCATTGTAATTGCACAATTTTTTCCTAAACGGAATAATTCAAAGGATTTCACGACAATAAAGGAATAAACATTAAAACGCGCTTATGTACATGTGTACGTCTACAAAGATTTGTTGGTACAAGTAAAAGATGAAAGTTTTATTCAAAAGTAATTAACAAAACTTAAAACCTTTTTTGCAAGTCATACACATGTCTTTTTGGGAAAAAGATATTATCTGCAATCCGTCTCCCATCAATTAACACCTGCATAAAGAGACACTTTTAATAAGAAGTGATTTAAGTAAAAGATGGGTGAAATTGACATGTAATTCATCCGACTACTGCTTAGTTGCTGTATTGGTTTTAACACCTCCACCCATGCATGGGTGCATGGCCACCCAAAAAGTAACAAAATGATCAACCCACAAAGATATCTTGGATTTGTAGCCGATGTGTGAAAAGTCGCAGTTCTGTCCTCGCTCACATAAAACGTCTGCCTCGTATAAATGAAGGCACATCTTAATTGAGATGCAGGTGAAACAATGACAATGACACAGGTATAGATGGATCCGGATGGATGAACATCTCATCTTGTTAATCTACTCGATTGAGCCATTAAAACAAAATCCATCCGAAGGATTGGGAGGCGTAGATAAAGAGATAGCTGATAATGAATACTGCTGTAATCCCAGGTTTTAATGCATATGTACATCAGCACCTGTTCATGAGTGAATACTTTATATTCTTCATCTGGGTCACTTTAACTAATTGTTGGATCCGCAACCAATGTAGATTTGTAGTGATACAAATCACATCGTCTCATCTGCTTTGTCTCATTTCGTCTTAATTCTTCGCACGCTTATTTCTTATTATTAATTGTCGACGTACAGAGGATGACACGACTAAATGAAGCTGGTCTTGGTCAATCTTTGAATTTGAAAGAATTTGCTCACCTCAATTTTTCAGTTTTCCAATCAGTTCGCTCCGACTTAAGCGACTCAAATCCTGAATGACTTTTTGGTGTTGGTTGACTGAACAATTGGTAATCGATTTGTTTCACATTCACGTCGAAAAACCACGCACAGTTATTGTCACACTCAATCTCAGTAGGTTTCTTACTATCTCCGATTGTATGCAATTGGTGCAATGGGGCTGCTCAAGCAAGGTGAGAAATTGATTGTTTGACTTTGTCAATTGACCAAACCGGTAGCCTTTCTGTCGAACTGTGTAACCAACCGGTTGGTACTGATGCCCACTTGTTTGAGTTCACTTCACAAATGTAAATTGTACCACGCTCCGTGTCCCGTTATTAGCCTAAATTCCTCTGGACAAGTCCCATATCCACATACCTGTCTGATCTGAATTCTTACCTGGGACTTGGTCAAGGGTTACAAATAGTCTGTGTCAAAGAATGCACCTTTATTACTGCCTACCTCCCTTTGACTCAATTCTGATTGTGATCCGCTCTCTTGCTCAAGGTGGACTGAAAAAGGGTTGAAGTCTGCGTTTGTGATCCCGTCATTCTTGTTTGTGGGCATTATTTGGTTTTGGGGGGTTGCACTTAGATATGCGGTGTATAACAACGTCTTACTAAGACGAAGAACCAACGGAACTTTTCATGATGGCCCATCATCATTCATCGACCGTCTTTTTAGTTTACCTACTCACCTACCTTCCTACATATCTCTGGTTTACCTGTATTTAGTAAACCTTAATCCTTACACGAGGGAACCAAAGATGAGCCTAGCTCAAATTGTTCATTTCTTTCTGGCAAAGGGTTTAGTGTTGGATCTTTAATATGCAGGGGTAGCATTGTTACTTGCGGTTATACTTAGTATATGATGCACATCCTTCAACTTAACCTAATGCGGGCTTCCTTCTCTTTACATTACATCAATTCGTAAATGAATGACGTTACTGTGTCTTATCCTATTACCTGCACCTGTTTTCAAAGTCAATTTAAGTCCGAGGGAAGCAAACCTTCGGAAACTTCACAGGAATTATGGTTCCTTTTTTACAATCAAGAAGCATCCAGAGTCTTTCTTTATGTCATGTTACTCATTACAGTATTTTGTGGTACAGGAAATAGTTATGTGGTACAGGAAATAAAATAAATATGTAGAATAAATGCTACTCTCTTCCATTTCTCAGTCTCCAACTACTTGATTTTATCTTTAACACTTCCATGTAAAATGTATAATCAGACATGATTTTTGTTCGTAAAATGCATTCCATTGGATTAACATACTACGACAGAAACTAGGATTGACAATGGGGTAAGAAAGCGTTCATCTCATCACTTTCCTATTAACAAATTAAATGGGTAGACTGACTAGGGTCCCAGTTTTATTCAGATGTACAGAATCTGACTGTTTGCAGAGTCTCAGGTAATCCGTTGGTTTGCATGGGATGCTGCTGCTGACCCAATTTTTCATTTACTCTTTAATAAAGATTCTTTATTTACCCACCACTTGTCACTAATTGAACACTTGTGGAAAAAATAGAGACGTGTGCAGTGCAAATTCAACGCTTAACGCAAACTTTACTCATTGACATCTAAAAGTTTAGTTTGCCAATTCTATTATGTTACTGTCCCCGTGAGAATTTTGTGGCTGACTGTCTTTAAATTGCTTTTCAGTTTCTGCTAAATAAGATTGCAAATATTTTGCAGACTACGCGAGAATAATGGAATACTTCTCAATTCTCAACTAACTTTGAGTCTCATTTTTAGCTACAGGATATTTTTCATTTTAATGGCACAACAATGCATGACAAATGGTGAAACGCTGAAATTGGTTTAATAAACAATTTTATTAACACCATGAACTTGGAGGATAAACTCGGATAAACTTGGTATTAAGTATAAAGGAGTACGTGGATAATTATAATTATTGATAAAATGATGATTAAAAACATTGTTTCATTTCATGGATGGAGCAATTAATCAAGGTTTTGTAGGTTGTCTCAGAATGAATAACCTACAATTGCATAATTATCTTATCTTAGGTTCAATTGGTAACAAGAAAGGCACTATTGGCTAAGAATGGATTGTTATTAGGCTTGGCTTGGGTCTAACGAGTGGATTATCGGATAATTCTTAATCTATTGTATGATTTCGATTTTAAATTGGGAGGATATGATAATTTAGCACGATTATTAATACTTATTCCACATATTCAAAGGTTAAATATAGACCGGTTAATTGTGAGTACATTTATTGCAGACCCGGAGCAACTTTACTTAATTGGTTGTACTTGTATGCATATTTTACATTTAAAATCACAGGGAAGGGAGGGAGGGACACACCCATCTCCAAATAACAAGGTCACAAGGTCAAACCTCTACCAAGTTGGATCAAAACTCTGAAAACTCCTTTACACATTGGAATTTGATGGAAGGGATTCTTGACGAGATTTTTGTTTATTTGAAGAAATTGGGCGAGATCCAGGTCCACCTCCGGGTTCTGAAACTGTTGTCACTGTGTCGGTTGAGGGTTGTCGGTGTGGTCGGGGTCGTGAGATTCTTTCCTTGTGATGTGACCCTTGTCCCTCGACACCCGCGGCGTCGGAGTTAATGGATGTTGTACTTCCACGACGTGCTTTTTTAGACCCGGTTAACAGGGAGACGTTCATTAACCGGGGATTGGGAGTATTGAAGATCGTCCGGTTTTCTTGAAAGCGTGCCCTGTAGAGAAGTATAGTAAATTAGTAATAATTTTGGTGATATTTTCATGGTTTGTTTAAACTCACTTGGCAAACAGCCGCATTACAACGCAGAGAGTAAATGACATCAGCACTAATCCAATGACGACGCCGATCATTGTTGGGTCAGCTTGTGGGGGGTGATTTTGTTGATTCCTTGCCTCTGAAGATATAAATTTAGTAACATTACTACAAACAAATTTATGTTAATATTGTGCTGTGTTTTGAAGGTGTATTAATGCATTAATATGTGCTCGAGGGTCAACTAATAATCTTTTAGAGCGTTGGAGAAGCGTACAGAGTTTGCTTATTTGTCTAATTTTTTACGGGGATTATACAGAATGAAATCGGTTACGTGATGGCTTGAAGGCTGAGAAAATTATGTCAAGAAACAGTGTCATTACACAGGTAAGTAGTTCTTTTGCGCATTATGAGTTTTGCATTAATTATTTATTGTCAAATCTGATGTGAATTATTAATGGTGACTAAATATGTGCTTGTAATTATTGTGATTTAAAATGTGGTCAAGTAAGGCATTTTCTATTTAATAGGGTTTGATCATTCCGTTCGTAAAAGTTTTGGTTCTGGTTGTATGATTAGAAAAATCACGTATTGTTATTTGCTTGAATCCGTGCCTCTGAAAAATGTATTAGCATTACTATAAAAGAGGTTAAAATAGGATTTACTAACCTCCACATAAATTGGCATCATCCTGTCGTGGCAAATATCCTAACTGACACTTGCACATCCCAATTCTACATTCGGTGAATTCTCCAGAGCATTGTTGTGTATTGTTGCATAACCCTCGGAGTTTAATGGTTCCTGAAATTGGGACCAAGCAATTATTATTAAACTTTTGAAATGCATTTGTTCTTTTTTTCAAAAAATGCAAAGTGCGTGATACAAAGTTGCAATGTGCCGTACCAGTTTTATTACCATGTTGTAAATGTTCCGGAACCGGCATGGTATGATACCCTTGATCTTCTGGGGTAGGTGTGGATGTCCCATAATTGGCTTCAGATGTCCTTCCAGAGTCTGTAAGACTGCTCCCTATTGCTGTCCCAGTTTTTGAACTTGTTGCTTCAGAACGTTCCAGACGTGTTGAAGATCCTCCCGTACTTTTTGAAACTTCAACAGTGACAGCTTTGTCCTGTGACGTGGTGTCCCGTGAAGTGGTCAAAGTTTGTGTAGTATCAGTCGATGGGTTATCGGTATCCTTATTGGATGTCGAAGATGCCGTAATTTCAGCGACTGACGGAGTTGGAGTTGGGGTAGTAGGTAAGATAGAACTTGCTATAGAATAAGAAGACAAAGTGTCATCCTTAAGTAGAGCAAAATCAAAATCGTTGTCTCGAAACTGTTGGTCATTAGAATCTCCAGTTCCAAAGCTGTAACTATCTTGTCGCACATAACGTTCCGAGGCCGGTGGTCGATGTCTTGGTGGAATTTCGACCGAGGTCGAAAGGGAGAAAAGGCAGAAAGTCGTGAGGGCCAGGATGAGCAGGGTTGGGAAGGGTTGACGTTGACGCATTTTCAAGGCTGGGCCAAATTAATGAACAGAGTGTCTGAAATTGGTAAATGAGACAATTACATTTTCACTCAGGTCCGACATTCAAGGCGGAAGTGAGCCTTTTTATTCGGGACACAAAGCAATATGTGGACTTTCAGATAATCATTTTATGTCTGGGAAGTTTCCTTTCATGCATTTTCCAAACGAGCAAAGCAAGAGGAAGGGAAAGCTTCAAATAAATTATTTATTTATCGCCATGCATGTTTTGTCCATGAGCTGGAAAATTGTTCGTGTATGTATCTAGATTTGCATGGCTGCCTGTTGAACAGTAAATTTCTACCTTGCAAACTTTTGTCCAAATATTGTGGCAGCACAACATTAAAACTTGGCATTAAAGCGTCTTACAGAGACCCAAATTTCAGGCAATTGACCTTGTTTGTTGATTGGTTAAAAAATAGCAGGGAATGAAGACGGAGAAAAACTTTGTTGGATCGATAATGCTAAAATATTTATCAAATTCGGAGCAAGCAAAGCAATACACGGTGGGTTAAGCCCACAGCCGGGTTTTTGGGTTGGTCTACAAGGGTATGCCTTGTTCTCTGGTGGTAACTAACAAGTTTGTAATTATAAACATTTAATCGTTGTCTTGATTTGATTATGGTTAACTGGATATTATTAATCAGTTACAAATGTCTGTGTTATACGGTAAAGGACAAATTGTTTAGAATTTTGGAATTTATGAAAATATTCACTGGTTATCAGATCACGATTGGAGTAGTGTTTAATTCCAATTTGAACCTCATGAATAATTTATAATTATGATCAAAATGGTATGAGATTCTTCATGCAACTACAAAATGAAGGATAGGTCATGCAATAGTTGGAGGACCATTAATGTCAATAAGTTTGATTGATTCAGTAAATTCACGATTTTGGAATATGAATGACTCGTGCTTATCGTGTAACTTATAGAATACCACAGCAAAGCATAAGTTGTAACTATTGCATGCCATTAGAAATGAGAAAGATCATGTAAGTAAAGTTCTTAATCGAATTAGATTCTAAGTGTAAGTCAACCTAATTGTGTAAAAAATTACGTTTAAACCTTCATAATAAACCATTAAATTTTTCAATTGTAGCAATACCAATAAATTAAAGAAAATATGACAAACGATGACTATCTTGCTAAACCTTACCTTGAGATTTTATCCTTCCGTGAAAATATTGCGGAGAAAGTTGACTCCTTCCGTTTTAAAGAAAAAACTAAGCCCAGGGTTTGATTTGCTGGAAGCTTCCAAGCTAATCTTTTTTCCAAGCTTCTTTAAAATCAATTACAGTAAGTAATGTCTGAGGATCTTGAGCTAAGGTTTGGTTAGTTCGGCCGAAGAAAGTGAGCTAAAGGTTTAAAATCTTGTAGGCAAAAGCGTTCCTTCAAAGGTTGGGCTTATGTTTATTGCTCAAATCAATAAGGCAAGGCAGGGTAAATCCTTTATTAGGCGTATATTTCAAAGTATTATGTCTTTCTTCGTAATCCAATCCAAAATGTTGAACTTATTGCGACATGTTCTTGAATTTAAAGGTTTTAACTGGTTTTATAATAGCTCTAGGGCGGGATAGGTTTCGTCATGTAGCAATTTGTGGGATTCTATTGTTCTTTTTTGGATTACTAAAGGCGTGGGATTATTGGAAATTTCAACTTGAAAATCTTGAAATGCCACGACTCATTCGTGAAGAGTGAAGTGTTTTCACCATTGCACAGAACCCATTATTCGGCAACATAATAAAATTATAAATCCTGTGGCTTCAATACTAAGCTTTTTTAACAGCGTGGGGTCGTTTTATTGGGGTTGATCCAGTCAAATAATTCAGGAATACACACTCCAGAGATCATCGAAGAATTTTATGGCAGAATGCTCTAAACTTGTTTTCGGTTTCTCCTTTATCCATATAGTAAGAGAAGACTGGGGATTAGGGAGATTTTGGGTCGATTTCCTTCATAAATCCAATTATTTCTTGCTCCGCTCCCACTTTCACCAAATTATTTTACACTATTCAAAAGCCAGAGGTATTAGGAACCAAAGATATCAGAGATGAGATGTTAAAGAGGATAAGTGATTTTTAAACAAGTTTCTAACGCCATGTTACACTTTAACTCCAACATTAATCCATCGCGATCTCCAGTCATATACAAAACTTAGGTTAAAATAAGCTTTCCGGAAAATGCAAGGTTTTTACTCTGGATACACTTCAATTGAATTCACGCCTGCTTCCGATAATAATAAGAAAACAAACTTGTTTTCACTCCAGAGAGAAAGTCAAACTAAAAAAGTCAATTTTCATTTACTCACTGGCTCCCAAATGAGCGATCAATATTTGTGAGTCTTGATAAAAAACCAATTCGCAAAACCAATCACATTTCCTTTAAAATGTTTAAATGCTCTGAAAACCCACACAAAATAGAGGTTCTAAAAGGAACTTCTTAAGGAACCTCTTGGTTAAATGTCTGCACTACACTGGCTCCGAGGACTATACACTTTTTACGGAGAATGGAGTTGAAGTTGGGAGGTCGGAAAAGTGAAGGAGCGATCGAGTCCTGTGCTCGGATGAAAGTGGTTGAATCTACTGCAGTACTTTCTCCACTTTCACTCCAAGTGCAGTGTCGGTTGGTTGGCTTGGCCTTTAGTCTGGCTTTTAAACCGATACCCGGATACTGCTCCCTTATATGTGGTGTTTCCTGTCTTGTCTCCCTGTAATGGCATGTCATCAATATTCATTTTCTTAAACGGAATTTAGCGTGGTTGTGAAGTAATGGAAATTGTCAGGAAGAGATAATAAAAGTATGCATTTAGAAAAAGATCAATGGTTGCAGGACATTTGTAAATTTGTGCTCTGATGGAATAAAACGCGTATAGACATGAATTATGAGGTGGAGAAAGTCCCCAATGAATAAGACTTGTTGAGCCATAACTTTGAGCAAATCAGGACAAAAGACAGACGTTTATCTTGATACAAGAGCTTTGTTCATTATAAAGTGTTTTTTAAAAAGGTAACTGGAAAAATGATAAAAAATATAAAGGCATTTTTTTAAAGTAGCTAGATGCTATCAGAACACATTGTAAAATGTTTTCAATTCTATTCAAATCGTTAATTCTTGGCACATTTATGTTCCAGAAAGAATTAATTATCAACAACTTGATTTGGGATTATTTTAAGATGTATTGTATTGAACCGGAAACAGTGTCTTTAAAATGCAAAATCCAGACAAATGCTGTAAATAATTAAGTTTGTAATAGGATGGAAACGCTTAGATCCAAACTCAAATCGTTAGTTTTTGGCACATTTCTAATCCAAAAAGAATTATTCATACACAACTTCGTTAGTTGTTGTATGAAGATGTTTAAGCTGACACTAGTGTCTTTAAAATGCATACTGACAAATGGTGTAAATAATTAAGTTTGTAATTATTAATGGAAACATTTATCAACATGGGTATTGCTTTATTGTCGGATTATCAATCAGTTCTTTCAATATGTTTGGTTATGGTTTAGTTACATTAATAAAAATCCAGACAAATGCTGTAAATAATTAAGTTTGTAATTATTAATGGAAACATTTATCAACATGGGTATTGCTTTATTGTCGGATTATCAATCAGTTCTTTCAATATGTTTGGTTATGGTTTAGTTACATTAATGTCGGATACACGGTTCACTTTCTTTTACGACATGAATATTTAGATGAGGCTCATATCTTAGTAATATGTATCTTTTGATTAGTTTAGAAATTAAATTAAATTAAAAATCAAAATCATCATTAAATCCTTTGATATCATGAAAATCGCATGCCTAAAACTCAACATAAAAATAGATCTCTAACCAAATCCCGTCATGTTACATAATAATAATAATTGTTAAAAAATGACTATTTTTCATATTATGGCATCAATAAATTTCAGTCAAACTTTACCAGATTAGAATACAGTCAAAGTCACAACACCGTTAATTTTCTCAGCAGAAATTACTCTAAATAATATCATAATCCATTAAATAGCTGCTTGATTACAAAACTGAGTCAAACTTGAACAATACAAAAATTATGGCTACAAAATTGCACTCTGAGACTATTAAAACGTTCTTTTCGCCTGGCATAAAAAATTAAAGGCTTTTATGATTAGTTAGTATAGAATAAGAATCACAATGTTTCCCTAAATAATTGGTTGTCGGTTGTGCATTGCATAAATATTGCAGTGTTACAGTGGGACAGTTACATACACTCATTTATAATTACTTAATCACCGTCACGTTACTTGGAACAGATCTTGTCTCAACCACTGTGGAATGGAGTGGTCAAGCTTTTTTAGTATTTTTTCTAAAGCACTGTTATGAGATTTGTAATAGCTCTGGAAATGAAATAAAATTAGTTAGTTGAAGAGAATTAAGTCAGTTCATTTAAAAACCTATTTTGTTTCCAATTTACCTGAAGATATTTCTCGGATTTCTCATCCATCTGTGGGTAATGCCGTCCTTTACTCCTTCCCAGACACTTGTTCTTATTTTGGCTGATGACTTGACAGTAAAAACCCTTGCTTCGGTCATATCTTTGAGAACAAGGACATTTAGTAAATTGAAAGACAGTGCATTTGGCATAAGGAAATCTCACCTTAATTTAGAAGAGTAATCAAAAACAGGTTGAATTTGAAGGAAGCGTTGGGTTCTATACAACACGGCTACCGGATCATTTCTCAATTCTTCTCCATCAAGGATAAGTAATTGTTGGGGAGAAAAGTAGCTCAACCAACGTTCCAAGTGTTGGGCATATCTTCCAGGATTTAGGCATCTGAGCAAGTAATGAATCAAGAATTGCCACGAATAATTGGTCGTGGCAAGACTCACCTATTCCTTAAATCTCTCAGAACTTTTGGTGAGTCGGCAGAAGCGGTGAGAACTTGGTAAAAAGTGTAATTTAAAGCTACAGAGTCATTATGGGCTCGCATATGTTGATACCAGCTATGCGCCCGTTTTGCTGGTGATATTAAAATTGTCACCTAAGGATTGGAAGAAAAAAAAGTTATAAAACCAAGACTATATCAATTATCTTAAAAAAATAAGACATTTATCACCAATCTCACCAATCTGGCACGTGGAAGTAAAGCGTGTGCTCGTTTGGGCACTAATTCGTTAAAATCAAAATAAGTTAGAACATTCTTAAAATAAGTGTGAGATTTCAAACTCATCGGTGTTTTTGCATGCGAAATATTCTCGACTTGAAGAAGTTGAATTTAGGAACGTACCTAATTCGTTATCAAAATAAGTTGCACTTTTCTCAAACAGAATCCCCTTCTTGGGAATGGCGATAGTCGCACCCTCATCCGGGACAAGGACAGGGATGGCATTGTCGTGATTATTTGCGGTATCCAGCACCGGTGGGGCTGCACTGATAAGTTGCACTTTTCTCGAACAGAATCCCCTTCTTGGGAATGGCGATAGTCGCACCCTCATCCGGGACAAGGACAGGGATGGCATTGTCGTGATTATTTGCGGTATCCAGCACCGGTGGGGCTGCACTGCTACCACTATTATTGGCTGGTAAACTACCAGGTTCGGGTTCTGACGCGAAAAATTTGATATACCTGCAAGAATGAAGGTATAAAATGTTAATTTAGCATTTCAAAGTAATGAATGTTACGGAAATGGTCTTACCAATCCAAGCCTCGATAATAATTTTTGCCATTGAAGAATTGCACCTCTTCAAAAGTATCGGGACTTGGTTTATTACTGGAAATGGTGGGATGCATGGTAAGGAATGTGTAGAGGGCTGTGGTACCAGTTTTTTGGGGTCCGATAACTAAAAATTGGGGAAGGCTCTCGCAGGTTTTATTAACGGACCAGATTTTTCTGTGGCGTGGATCATCACAAGGGTTCTAAAACAAGAATTGATGATTGATTGATTAATTATCGATGTAAATGATTTAGGTAAATGTCTCACCCCCCAAATCGGATCAACCTCATCGGGATGCATTTTAAAGTATTTCTCAGCTAACAGGACTGGTGGTAGGGTGACCATTTGTAAATTCGTCCAACATTGAACATATTTTATAACAGATTCGAAAGTATAAAGCCCCAACCGATCATTCCCATAGTTGGACATGTGTGTCATAAACACATTGATCTGGAGCAAAAGACAAAAATTTAGTTTCACATTTTTCATAACTGGATTCATAAATATTTCCATTATTAAATTACCGAATTGTAAACAATGCTCTGAAATAGCTCGCCACCCCAAATGCTCTCATCAAGTTTGGACTGTCCTCCAGGATATCTGTCCATAAAAATCGTGTGTGTAAAAAGTCCACAAGTTTGTCGCGGTAGGACCTGTGAGGGAGAAGTTGATAGCCAATCAATAAATTATTTAGATTTTCATTACATTACAGCATCAAATCATAACCAATTATTTATTTATTCGATTTCTCCTGACCCGTTTATCTGATTTGTTGGAACTTATCCAAAAAAAATTGGGTGCATGCATTTCTGAGATTTCTTTTGGCAAAAAAAGCATTGGCGGCTTCTAGCATGTATCCAACATTTAACCGAAATCGGAAAAGGAATCCTGCAATTTCTAGTTCTTTTATTTTATGAGCATTGAATGCTCAGCATTCCAGGATTTTAGTTTACTTTCTCCTCAGTCCATTAGCTTACATCCAATCCGGCCCAAAAACAAAACAAATTTTCAATTCCAGTCTGCTCCCAAGTTCTTAAGCTACCACTGGATCCCTTCACTTTCACTCCTAATAACAGAACAGGGCAATCTCCACTTGATTCGAGTTTCTATTCTTTTCCACTGCCTCAATCAATTGACCCAGAACCAGGCCAGGGTTCACTTTACTCACCCGTAACTTGGTCTGATTTCTGGAAACTAGTCTACTTTAAACCCTACTGGTCCAACTTTCTCTAAGGAACTCATACATTTTACATGAGATGCCAACCAAATACAGTTTCTCCCAGAAAGTCAAAGTAAGCCAAGTACAATTGCTCCTTAGGACTTTGAAACTTTCTTCAAACTCAACCCTCAAAACTAAATCAACAACATTCTCATTCGCTCCAGAGTGTAATTGACTTGTGAGGGAGGTTGACACTGGAATTTACAAAAATAAATAAACTCTTTCGTTCCCTCACCATAATATTCCTGTGAATGAATCCTCTCCGTAGGCGTGCGGGTCGGAGGTGTGGATATTCTTCGGTAGAAGTAACTTTAATGTTCCAAACTTTTTTCCATGCTTCAAACAATGTTTCGTGGACCGGATAAACGCCAGAATGATGAGGGGATACAGAGTAGCCAGAGTCGGTAGGGATTCCGTGCTCCTGGTAAAGAATTAGGGGTTAAAATT
>JAAXNX010002698.1:0-12601 GCA_036491905.1 Folsomia manolachei
CCTCAACAGCGACCCATAATTACTCAGTCGTCCCTTATTATTGCACTTTTTAATCAAGCTCTTATCCTCCGTCTGTACTATAATGATTATCGGGCAATAGTCCCCCAGCCATCCATTAAGCAAGTCAATTAAATTGTCCTTGATGATTATTAAGCCATGTGTCATTTCATCCTTTATTCGGTGGAGCTCTAATTTTAGATTTTCTTCGGGGACGATGGCGAATTTCCGTCGGCCGCGTTGTTTGAGGAGGTTTTCGTAAATGTGCTCCGTAAAGAGGGAAACAACAACAATTGGGCGTGCCCAGGGGACTTTAATTAATCTGAGGGGCGTCAAATTTATGGATTTTGGGAGTGTGAGCTTATTAGGAGATGGAATTGTTGAATGTTTCGGGATAATTAAGGCCGTGGAGGTTGTGGGGGATGGGAGGGTGTCGATTAGTAAGAGGTGGGTGCCGGGTGGGGGGTCTAGAATGAAGTTTTTAAGTTAGAAAGTGAGAATGACGAGGATAATGACGACTTACCACTCCCAGAAAGGACTCTGTAGTAGAGAAAGTCGTGATATTTCTCTTGTGCGAGGATTTCTCGATAGTTTTCGACATGTTTCACTATGAAGGAGACGAGGGTGTCGGGTGGGAGGGTGGAGAGAAAAGAAACGGCTTCGGAGCGGGGGAGGGAGGTGAAGGAGGTGTCGTTTACGCGGAGGATTTGGTCTAAGGTGGAAGATTATGTGATTTTTAGTGGTTTATTGATTAAATTGGTTAATAATTACCTCCGGGGATGAGTCCACTATTTGCAGCGGGTGTGGATGGTTGGAGGGCTCCTAGTTAATTATTGTTTAATTGTAGTCGTTTATGCATTCATTACAATCACAGTCAAATCAACTCACCAATAAAAATGCCCACATTATTGCCACCAACAAGCTTCAACCCCAACGGAGAACTCGCTTTTTTCAAAAAATTAATAAATCTCGGCGTCGGAGTCTTGTATGGGGTTAGATGATTTGGAGGTGGTGGAGGTGGTGGCGTTATAGGAGAGTCGGGCAATGGGGGTCGAACGGGTTCACTATTCCTTCCTCTGGCTCGGGTGGGTGGTTGGACGTATCTATTCATTTTACAGCAGTTAGGACACTATATTTTCAAAACTATTAAAAAATCCTCTTACAAATTCCCAGCCGCACTATCATAGCTCTGTTGATTATGATGATGAACTCCATTGGACTCAGTCACTGGTGGGGTTTGCTGTTGTTTTACAACGCCTAGAACTAATTTTCCTTCACCCTCGTTTACGCCTTTGCGGAAGTCAAAGAGTTTGGCGACTGTGGACAGTCATTCATTTAAATATTTATTTACATAAGCATTTGAATAGTTCTTACCATCCAACCCATTAATTGAAATGACCTCATCCCCCTCTACCAACTGGCTATTTTTACTCTCCTTAATAAACAGCCTCAGCGTCAAATTAACTCCATAGTCAATGGGTTGGATATGCTTGATTTTAGTTGTGGTCAGTTTATTCAGTGCTAATTTAGTGTGATGTGCAATTATCCTTCGTTTGATTATTAGGTTGACGCTAGGACCGGAATCACGGAGGACTTGGACGGCTGTGCCGTATTCAACGTTTTCCAGTTTGATACCGTTGGCAGTTATTATGCGGTCGTTGATGCTGGAAGATGGTGGTTATTAATTGGTTAATTAGTGAGTAATTGAGTGATTAAAGAAGGATTAACGTACCTCAGCTTATTCTCTGCTGGTCCACCTTTTAAAACGTCGGATATGGCGATGGCAGGGTCACCATTGGCAAAGTGGGGATTGTCAGAGCCTCCGGAGACGGCTATTCCGAAACCGTAGCCTGGAACGCGGGTTAGGGTTAGAGTTTTGTATTCCCAGGAGACGTTGCGGGACTGGAATTTAATAGGTTTAATTATAACATGAAGATCTGCAAATGCGTGACGCTTTAAGCGTCCATTTTGACGGGTAAGCGTCACCTTTTTCTTATATGGGCGTGATTTTGGAGGTGAAGGTAGTGTTTTTATTGTTTAGCCCTATATAAGTTAGTCTTTTTGGGTGGGACAATTGGCGTGAGGGTGATTTAGACTTTAAAGGAGGTTTTGAAAAGAGGGTGGAGAACATGACAAGATCTTTAGTGTGGAAATGTTAAGGGGTAGAAAATTTGTGAAAAAAATGGTTACAGTGATGTCTGTGGATTGGGAACATCTAGTGGCCAAAGCAGTTTCAGTAACTGGACTATAATCTAGTAGACTCGATTGAAATTCAATATTTTGGGCGTTTATTCTATTAATTCTGTCAATCTCAATAGAGCAACAGGTGGAAAGAGTCCATTATGCGTCAAAAGTTATGGCCAATTTATGAACAATAAAAAATATACAAAATAAAATTCCATACCATGGCCGCATTATAAATCCCATAATGATTATCGTAATAAAGCTCATCCGGCTCTACAACCTCCTCTTGAACGGGCTGCTCGAGATGGATTTGGCCCAAGGTGGGCATTGCAGAGTAGGTCGTGGTGGAGTGGCCGTTCATTGTCAATTAAACATGACCAGTGGGAGTTAAAATGTAAAATAAGTAAAATGAAGTGTTTTAAAAATCTGATTTAAATGAAGAGCGCTTTTAGTGCGGGTGGCTGGTTAAAAATATTTGAGGAGGGTGTGAAGCTTCATTGTTTGGTTATGTAGCAGGTGCAGGAGTTTCTTAAGAAGAAGAATATTATGTGGTGGTGGTGTGGCTGGAGGCTATCCAGTCAAGTTCTTGGTTTGTGTCATAGTCCAGATTTCCAGGATCATGATCAGAGACAAAGGAACGACTTTACACGGCTCTTTTCTTTATTAAAAGCTCCAGAAAATAAAATAAGCACAACTATTTTAAGCTAACACCCTGCTCCCACTAATTTTGACATCCTCACTCCCCAGGTGCTGTAAATGTTTAAAACTGCCATCCAGTGGGAGGCCAATGTCATTTCGGGTCAGTTTAGGACGTGGGCGGGTGTGGTTTGGCGTCTGATTGGGTGTGGTGGACTGGAAGAGGGAATGAAGTTGAGAAATTGGACAAGAAATGTAATTTTATAAGATTTACCTCTCCCTTCCAACAGGGTAGAATTGTGGATAAAATCCTTTGGGTCTGGAACTGGGTCGTCATTTTATTACAGATTTTTATGGCATTTATGAGATCTTGCTAAAATTCTGATCCACCCACAAATTACATCTGATCTGTAGATTACTTGACCACCACCGAATGATTACCGTTGCAGGTCTTGCATATTTCAAATCCAATATCGCAGTGTTTAGTGACTACTCCTCACTCTAGTCATGCACACCTCCTGCCATATCTCCCACAATCCATGTCATCTTCCAAACCACACCCCCTGACTAACAAAACATAAAAATCTCATCCTCCCCACCCATCCACCTTATATAACATGTTGACACTCGACCACTTCCAGGAATCACAATCCCAACCCGACTCATGCGTAGGATAAGTAGAACCAGCCACCACCACCTCAATTCTCAGAAATATGCTCCCAATGCATAGTTCCATAGTAGGCTCTTAAAGAACACTTTAATTTTAACCACTGGTTGCTTCAACAGTTTAAATATTTTAATAATATTTTAGAAAAATAATTAAAGAAAATGTCCCTCTGGTCAAAAGTGCAGGCTCTGAGTGGGCCAGCGGTGCAGAAGGTGCATTGTCTTTATGGAGATCACTTTCCTATTGAAGTCAGATATGTGTTGGCTAATTGGATTGAGGAGAGGATTAGGTGAGAAGGGTGTTAATTGTGTCATTAATTGACTAATTTGTATTAACTGACTTGTAGTAAAATGGACCAGATTGACGCCGACAATCCAGCGCATGAGGCGTATATTGGGCATTTCGTGCAGGCGTTGATTACCGAGTTGGAGGCGAAGGGTGAGGGTACTTGATTTTTTTATATTAATCAATTTTACTAATTGAAATCATTCACAGCTGCCGGTATGGTAAATGAGGATCCCTACCTAATCCGGATCAAGTTGGTCAATGCTGCTCAGGGGTTTAGGGTGAGTTTTTTAATTGACCTAATTAATAATTACCTAATTAACTAATTATCCACAGTCCCGCTACACTCCCGACCCCTTATCCCTCTACCGCTACATCCGCCACTGCCTCTCCATCGAGCAGAACCTGGTTGACACTGGCCTCCAACCTAATCAGCCAATTCAACCCCTATCCACTCTAACTTACCCATATGATGATACTGAACCTAATCCCAACACCACTGCGGAAATTATGGAAAAGTTGTCGTTGATTAAACATAAAACAATGGAGACTGCGGACATTCTGAGGCGGATGGAGCAGGAGCAGGAAGCGTTTGCATTGAAATGTCATGATAGGCAGAAACTGGAGGGGATTATTCATTTGCATCGGATGCAGCAGCAGCAGGGAGGGGCTGGAGGTCAGCAAGGGCAGGTTGGAACAGGGTGCGGCGATTGAAAAGAATTTTTTGGAGCAGAAGCAGAGGTTGGAGTATGAGTTGAAGCAGAGGGTATGGTCAGAAATTTCATCTTTTTTGTCATTTTTTTTTGCTTAATTATTATTTTGAAAATTACTAGATCACCACCCTCCTCCAATGCAAATCTGAGCTAGAAGAAAAAATCTCTACCACCGTCACCTCCCTCACTACCCTCCAAAGCACCATCCTCGACCAAGAGCTGACCCGATGGAAACGTGAACAGCAACTGGCGGGGAATGGGGCGCCACTAAGTAATAATCTAGACACGCTCCAGAGTTGGTGTGAGGATCTGGCGGAGCTTATTTGGCACAATCGACATCAGTTGAAGGAGGTGGAGAGGCTGAAGGGGAATATTCCAGTGTTTAATCAGCAGCAGGGTGGGAGTGATGTTATGGCGGGGTTGCAGGAGAAGGTGAGCTTACTTTAGTTATTTTTTTGGCATTTTCTAACAGAATAATCAACAGATAACCCAACTGCTCTCCTCCCTCGTAACTTCAACCTTCATCGTGGAAAAGCAACCACCTCAAGTAATGAAAACCAACACCCGCTTCACTTCCACAGTCCGTCTACTAGTAGGTGGCCGACTTAACGTGCACATGACACCACCACAGGTTAAGGTGGCCATTATTAGTGAGGCACAAGCAAATTCTCTTTTAAGACAGGATAAGGGAGATAAGGCCTGTGACACTAGTGGGGAGATTTTGAATAATACGGGGACGATGGAGTATCATCAGGGGACGCGGCATTTGAGTGTGCATTTTAGGAATATGCAGTTGAAGAGGATCAAGAGGGCAGAGAAGAAGGGGACGGAGAGTGTCATGGATGAGAAATTTTGTTTGCATTTTCAGTGTCAGTTTACGGTGGGGGAGAAGGAGTTGATTTTTAAGGTGTGGAAATTTAAGGGAGGGATTTGTGGAGGAAATTTTTATTGTTTAAATTTTTAATTGGCAGATTTGGACCCTATCACTGCCAGCGGTGGTGATTGTGCATGGGAATCAAGAGCCACATGCTTGGGCTACTGTTACGTGGGATAATGCTTTTGGGGAGCCGGGGAGGTTGCCGTTTCAGGTAATTTAATAAATTATTTTAAGAATTTAATGGGTGTGGAATAAAACTGGTAATTTCATAGGTTCCGGAGAGAGTTCCTTGGTTCAGAGTGGCTCAGGCGTTGAATGTTAAGGTGAATTATTTGATTAAAAGATAATTAATGACGATTTACTAATTAACAGCTTTCCTCTTCAGCACAAAAGTCTAACTGGCCGCGCACTAACGGAAGATAATTTACGATTCCTTGCTGAAAAGGCTTTTCGGTAAATAATAAATAAATAACCACAATTTCCTTTACTAATTAAAATCCTTTCCAGGTCCCCCTCCCCCACCTCCCCGCACCCAGACTGCCTAACATGGTCCCAATTCTGCAAAGAGCCGCTGCCAGACCGGAATTTTACTTTTTGGGAGTGGTTCTATGCCATCATGAAACTTACTAGGGAGCATTTAAGGGGTCCTTGGGTGGATGGTTAGTTAATTAAGTTAGTTAATTGGTTAATTTTAAAAATGAATAATTGCAGGCTCCATTCTTGGCTTTGTGGGACGGAACCAGGCTGAAGAAATGTTGAGCCAGTGTGCGGCAGGGACGTTTTTATTGAGATTTAGTGACTCGGAGTTGGGTGGGGTCACCATTGCTTGGGTTCATAGTGGTAAAGTCAATTTATTACCCTCACTAAGAAAAAAACTAAAAAAAAAACCTATAAATTGCAGACCAAAAAGTCTTTTCCCTTGCCCCCTTCACCTCCAAAGACTTGGCCACTCGTTCCCTAGCAGATCGTGTGAATGACATTGGTCACTTGATTTATCTTTATCCAGACATTCCAAAGGGTGGAGCTTTTTCCAAATATTATACTCCACTCACAGAGATACCACCGAGTGGGAAGGGTTACGTTAAACCACAGTTAAAGACGCATATTCCGGGGTGAGTTGACTTTACTTGAATCACACAAGAAAAAAAATAACAAATTCTAAAAATAAAGGCTCGGTGAAACAACTGCAACCGACCCAAGTTTCCAAACGATTGGCTCCCCTTACTCGACATCCTCCAACATTTCCCATCCAGCCACACCCCTCGGCTACTTCCCCGCCTCGCCCACTCATGGTGGGGGTGGAAATAATCCAATCCATCCATTTGACCAGGATAATGCACTTTTTAACATGCAATCCGGAGTTCAGAGGTTAGGACTAAGGCCAGAGTGATCAAGTAGCTTTATATATTTTTATATGAAATGGAGGATAGATTTTTTGTATAGTTAGGAAAAAAACAGAGATTTTTACGGTTTTTCTAAAAGATTTTCTATTTTTTCAAATTTTCCAATATTTTTCCTATTAAATGAAAAGAAATCTATCCTACTAATAACTAATCCCACTGGAAAATCTCTGTTTTTTTATTTTTAAAGTGATCCTTTCGTGATGGACTTTGATCCCGAGAGTTTGGAGCAGTACGCGGGGATTAACCTTGAGGATATTGATCTGACCGTGGCCATTGACTCGTAGGTCTTTAATTAATTTGTAATTTATTGGGAAAATTGTTAGTTATTGTGTGGTTTGTAAAAAGGTATATGAATTCTGTGGCTGGGATTTCTGCCATTAACTCGGTTGGAAGTGAGTTTAAAACGGAGAGGGAGTAGATTTATTGTTAGATTGGTGCATTTTATTGATAATTGTAAATTGAAATAATAAAAAGTAGGAAATTTATTTGGGTGACCGTGGCAGTGTTGAAAGTGTCCTTTTGTTGTTGCATGGCCGCGGGGGTTTCACCTGAATAAATTACCATCAGTAACTCGCACCTAAGGTTAAATTTTTAATTAGGATTTTACCCAAAACGTGAACAATGACGGAGGCAGACTCTAGATTTCTTGGTTGGCAGGTATAGTTGCCTCCATCAGACTTGGAGACGGTGGGAAGGGAGAGGCTGCAATAATTTTATAAAAGAATGCTCTCAATTCGTATCCAAATTTTAAACATCCCGCCTTAAAATGAAGAAACTGACCTGGCCAACGTGGTATCTGGACTCAACCTCTCCACACTCTGACTCGAATACTTTGTGAAGCTGAGCAACCTCTCGGAATCCAGGTACCAGAAAATGTACTCTGGCTCTTCTAGAGCGTACGTAGATGACACATTTTATGGTTAGTGGGGAACCGGATTGGAGGAAAATGTCGGGGTCGCCGAGGATCCGGGTGTGCCTGGATTGGAGGTTAATATTTTAGATTGTTAATTTGTTAAGGATTTCAATTGTTGATTGCTTACGGCACCACAACGTCCAAAGAGTAGGTTAGGAATATCTTTGGTGAGCTGGTGACTTGGCATTCATACCTAGTGATGGACATGTTATTAAAATTCTAAATAAAATACTTTAAAGAACTTTGCATACCGTCCAGAGTCATCTGAAATATAGAAATTTGGACATTACAAGTCAATTATTTAAAAAACAATGTCTTACGATTCTGAGCATGTTTAACGACAAGAGTGAAGGAACTGGGAGTTGGGTGGAGTAGAGTGAATCTCGAGTCGGAAATGAAGATGAAGCGGTCCACGGAGATGATGTGCTGGAATTAATATTAAGGCATTTATTGTAATGTTAATCATTTTAATAAATAATGCTTACAGCATCTCTTGATCGGAGCCAGGTGACCTACAATTATTGGGCGTAAAAAATAAAGAATTTCCAAATAATTATTAACTAACCGACTTATTTCCCAAATTACGGACGCTGCACGGGAGGAATACTGTGGAGCCTACTTGGGCACTCTGTTGGGTTTAAGATTGTAATAGTAAGTAATGTCAAATCCTATTGTTCCAATTTACCTGATTGGCATCTACAGCCTCAAAGAATGGTTGTGCAGGTGCATATTCTGGGTGGGGTTGGAGGAGAGGTGTTGTGGTTGTGGCTGCAATAAGTAGTATTAATATTAAAGTATTAATATTGAATTTATACAAATGGAATTATAGAAACTTACCAAATAGTAACAAGAGGATGAGCATTTTAAAATCTTGGACAAATTCCTGAAGAAGGATGACCAAAAACTAGAGCAAACCTCAAGAAATGGGGTACGCATGTCCCTTGGAATAATCGATAATGCTTCCTTTATAAAACATTTTAATAATGTCTACATTTTTAACTGTACTGCCATCATTCTACCTTGTTTTGAGTATTGTTGGAGGTGTGGGTGTGGTTTTGGGTGGGCTGGGGTGGTGGAGGAAGTGGGGGAGGTAATTTGTTTAATAGTAGAAACTTAATTGTTAATGCAGTATTGTTGGAATATGAGCTATCTCACTAAATACAAATTAATTCATTTATTTAGAACCACTGAAGACAACCAAAGTGGGTGTGACATTGAAGACATTTCCTGTAATGCAAGTGAAAGCAGTTCTGAAGAGGAAGAGAGTGAGGTGGAAGGAGAGAAATTTTAAATCGTTGGCATGATTTTTGCCATTGTCGGCAGCATTGTTTTGGCATTTATTTGACAAATAAAAATGTTTTTTTACCACAAAATTTCATTTTCTCATGGCATGCGCAAATATAGAGAGAAATGGTATCGATTAAATCCTTCCTCTCTGCATACTTTCACTCGGGTAGACTGAGTCCAATACTTTCTCGGCTTTTCCTCGGAGAAAGTCTTGTACGCACATATGGACGCCATCTTATTTTTAGAGTACTTTCACCTGAAATAGGAATTTTATAAGGAATGGGGTCCCTGTCCATGTCCACGGCGTAAGGAATTTTGTGAATTTTACTGGTGAAAGTGTACAAACAATGGAATTGCATTTCCAGGTTCCTCGTGGGCTTCCTCTTGTTTGTATTGATATTGAGGTTTTGCTGAGAGACAGTTGAGAGATTTGGAGCAGATTGGATAAGTAAGGTAAGAGTTTCGAGCTATTTTTAGATTTATATTGGATTTAGTTGGAGAAGTAAAGGAGCATTCCGTCAGGTTTTTAAGCGTTTAAAAGGTTTGTTGTCAGATTTTCTATAATATTTCTAAAGTAAAGTCTGTTAGTTATAAATTTTCCAACCAATTCCTTAAAAACAATGCTCCTCCTCTCCTGCCTCATAAGTTCTTGGATAGAGTACATTTCTCAGGAGCAAGGTAGCTTGGCAATTCCTTAATTCTAATCGGATCGTTTCTTTAACTCATTAAGAAATCTAAAAAATTGTCAACCTATTCTAAACTAAAATCTCTATTCCACAGCCCCACCACACCCACCCCCTCCAACAATGGACAACTCATTAAATACCCAACACTTAACAGAACCCATACTGGACGCATCCTATCTGGATGACGAACTAGGATTGATGCTAACTAATGATTTGGAGAGGACTAGTGGAGAAACTTTTGGCTTTAACAGGTAAAATTGACAATAATTAGTTGATTATATTTAATGAATTTCGACCTATGCAGACACCACCTCACCCTCACCACCTCCAACAACAACAACTCTAACCAAGAAGAATTAGTTAATCTCAGCAGCATCAGTGGGTCCATACTGGATCAGTTGGATTTGGTCGAAGAACTTTTTTCTAGTGGAGGTGGTTCTGTCGTGAGTGCAGTAACAATAAACAATCTATAGACTTTAAAATAACCAACCAAAACCATCCTTCCAGGCCACCACCACACCCACCACCTCATCCATCTCCATCCCACTCCATCCCACACCAAACTCCATGAACCCAACCTACTCCACCTACTCTACTGACTCCCTAGACATAAATCAAAGCCTGTTTAGCTGCAAGAAACCAAATTACACGATTGCTTTTGATAAAGGGTGTGGAGAGGATTTCAAGAGTCCGAGTGATAATAATAATGGCGAAAGGTGTAGGTTGCCAGATTTGGGATTCCTTAAGGAAAAGAAACTAACCCGACCGGAAAAGAAGGTCCTGGTCAAACCAAATAAGGGAGTTCGGAATGATGTGGTGGATTGGTAAGGTAGTGGAATTTGTCCTTTAATTAGTAACTAACTAGCTAAATTGCAGGGCCTCCCTCGCCGTCTTATTACCCACAAATTACGAATCCTTGTTGGAAACCAAACCCAGTCACTTGAGGGAGAAAGGGCTTGAAGAAAAGGAAAAGGACGATGGCGAGAAAGTTGTCCTTAGGAAAAAGAGGCAGAGCCTTGGCTATGAAAAGAAGGAAAGGGAGAAATTCAAGAGGTTTTCGTTGCAGGAGATTGAAGAGGTTGGAATGGTTTGTAGGGGGATTGAGAGGGTTTTGAGGGTGTTGGAGGAGCCAGTAGGTGGGAAGGAGGAGGTCAAGGATATTAAGGAGAAGGAAGGAAAGATTAAAGCTAATAGAAGGAAATCCGGGCTAAAATCCGTGTCTGTTGATAATCGGGGTGAGTTTGTTAAATTACTAAAAATTAGTTAAAGACTATTATTAACCAACTTGATTACAGACCCCCTGCCCTCCCTCCTCAGCGCCCTATCTTCAATTCGCTCCCCACTCCCTCGCTCTGTCGTATATTCCAATTCTACACATGCTAAAACACTGCAGAATGTGGTTTTTCCGGCTCTCTACTCGTTTTTTTCGGATGGTTTGGTGGGTTGGATTGAAACGCTGTTTGGGAGGGTGCAAAATAGTGTTTGGAAGTTTGTGGAGGGCAGTGTGGGGGGAGGTTAGTAATGTCCAATTTAGAGACATGGCGACTGGAATTAAAACCAAACTAAAAACCAAACTAAAGATATTTCCTTTTCAGCCCCCACGACTCAAATCCTGTCCGAGTTGGTGCTTCGTATAAATAGTGAAAGTGAGCTGATGGGGGAGGAGGGGCCGCTCAAATTTAATGCGTTTATTGCGGGGTTGTTGAAGTGGGTTTTGTAATTTGCTAAAATGAATAATTATGCAATTAGATGGCAGAAATTAACAAATAATCTTAATTCCACAGTCTCGGCGCCCTCCCATCCTATCTCTCCTTATTGCGGACAAAGGACCGACTCCTCCGGACACACTACAGCCCGGGAACCTTCTTTTTCTCCATCAACACCACAATGAAGTCTAATTATGACTCTTTAATAACGCAATGCAAGGTGTTTAATAGGATTCGCTATGATTTGGACATATTTTATGAGACTAAATTACTTCATTGCCGTCTGGGGGGTGTGGTTGGGAAGATGAAGAGGAGTTTTTCAGATGAGAGGCCACTCACGGGGAGGAAAGAAGGGAAGGAAATACCGAAAAGTAGGACGAGTGGGAATATTAAAGAGAAAATTAATGGTGGCGGGAAAATTGGTGGGAGTGGCGGGAAATTTAAAAAATTGCAGTTACAATGGGAAATAATGAGTGGGAGTCATCAGGGGGAGGTGACTAGTCCGGTGGGTGGGGTTAGTAGGATTCCGAGGTTGATTGGGAGTAAGAGACCAGGGAGTGCGGTGGTTAGTCCAGTGGGGAGTGGGTGTGGGTGGAGGAAATGAAATAAATAAATGGATTGGTGTGGAAGGGGTTGGAGTGGAGTGGTTTTTTGCATATGGAAATTGCTGCATTTTATGAGATGGATTTGTGAGCCATTTGCTACTGATTCAGATGGGAAAATGGTAAATTTTAAAAGGTGCATCCACTGCATTGACAAATTCCGGACAATTAAAGCGTCATCTAATAAAATTTAGCATAAAAGATGATATTTTGGCTTTTAAAGTTTTTTAAAGAATTGTTTTGGAACTACGAGTATTAGACGTTGAGAACTTTCTCTTGGCATCTCAAAAACTTGAAAAAAACATTTGGCTTTATAAAATTTCGGACGTGTAAATGGTAAATTTTAAAAAGATTTCAGTAGACAATTCAGATCTTTAGATTAACCAATTTCATTATCAATTAAATCATTGGATTCAAGCAATTCCTATAAGTGCGTCTTCTAAACGGTATCAAATTAGCTTGGAGCTGTAGTTGCCTTTAAAAATTATAAGTCATCATCTCTAAATTCTTTGACCAAATATGCAATTACATTTTGGAACAGTTTCAGAAAATAGTCTTTAAACGCGAAATTTTATTTTGAATTCTTAATCATGAAATTTTAAACTACTTTTTCCTCGCCCTCTCTTCAAGAAATCTGTCAAACTC
>JAAXNX010002699.1:0-12599 GCA_036491905.1 Folsomia manolachei
TTTTTCAGGCGATTAGAACTGCAAATGGTAACTGAAGCAAAGGGCACGTCACTCACGGAGGTTTGGGATGGTTGAAATGAGACAATTATGGGATTGTGGATGTATTTTTGTATGATGCCGTACATGAAGTAGCCCGAAGCAGCGAGAGAGCATATCAGAATGCAGATCCAGGTTATTCTGTTACACAAAATATTAGTTATTCTGGACAGAATATATTAAAAATATAATGAAAAACAAGTTACCGCTCTGTAATGGGCCGCTGTCTTTGTGCTAAGTACTTGACGCCATGCACGGTCGAGTCCCTGAGGAAATGGAGGCCTGGGCAATCCTTAGCTTTAAAAAGCGACATGGCAAAATTTTTGTACGTATGACCGCTGCAATAACCTTGCATTTAATAAGGGCGTCTTCTTCTGGAAATGTTCAACATAAATGTGAGCAACTCTTCTTTATGCAATACCAAAAAATTGCTGACCCATCATATAGTGTTGTCTAAAACCAATAGTATTGATTCGTTTTAAATTACAGATTATGTAGTAGAGGTTTAATTATCTTCTGAATATAAATGACTTGATTTGCATTGCATTTGTAGTAGAATTTAGATTTACGTGGTTTTCTTGCTCAGTTTCATGACCATAGTAGCACATTCAATGGTCACGTATGTATTATAAAGTATCTTATCCGGAATAAAATCTAAATGGATTGATGAGTTACTCATCAGTCGCTAAAATGTAAGTGCCTAAAACTAACTTTTGTGGAACTATTAACGCAAATAAAAAATGCAACTTCTTAATCGTTGTTCTTCTCCATAATTAAACTTCGTTCGTAACGATTTGTTTTTTCCATTGTAATTTTTGTGTTTAAAAACTTACTAAACTCACTAAATATTATGAGAGTTTTAAAGTGTTTCAAGTAGTATAATATAGGACACCATCGACCATTATTGACGCGAACCATTTTAGCCGACATAATAAGGGTGGCATTCGGCATTTTTTGATTGGCATTTTTAAGCGATTTTAAATAAACTTAAAAAACATCGTGGGTGGTTTCGTAGAAAAAAATACCACCAAATTTGGATAAAAGAAAATGTGGATTGTGGCAGGCCAAAGAAACTGTAATTACCATTCTCAATATTCTCAAATCCAAAAGCGTGCCCTACCACACCGCACAAACCCTGCGCCCACCATCATTAAAACCCTAATCATTTCGCAATTTACCTCAATTCCGAATCCACAATAATTATGCGAAAATGGATATCAATAGTGAGTCAATCAATACTTTCCATTTTCACCAAAAGTACCCGGTGAGTGCAATTGTAGCTGACAATGTTGAAAAGGCATAACCATCCCACGCGAATAGGGAATGTCTCAGAAAAACATTTATTTCTGTGATCAGGTTAAAAATTCTGCTACATGTTCACTGAATGATATCCTCTGTGATTCTGCTGTTTATTTATGTGCAACAATCCATACAAAGCTTTGCAAGAAATTGCATGGTCCAATAAAATTCATTTAGTCTCGGTGAAAGGAGTGAAACGCTGTACAAATAACGAAAAAGTATCTTTTTCTCCAGCATCTCCCCTTGTGTCGGGCACAGGATAGAAAAAAATATTTATTAATTAATGGATACAAATAGATACAATGGAAGCAGCCTCATTGCGATACAAAAATTTGTTCAGCTTCAAATTTTGAGCAATGTTTTATTTATCGATATCTAACCTCTTATTTAACGAAAGGTTGGGATGAAACTACAGTATAATATAAAGATATAGATATATATATAATATAGAAACTAAAGTTGCGCCAACAAAGGGAAACGTTTTGTTGAAATTTCATAACAAATCTCTGAATGGATTTATTGGTACCAAATCAGAAAAATTTATAAAGTTGCTGCTAAAAATTAAATAACCAGTGTCAGAGTATAACCAGAGTAAAATGTTCCGCCTCGATCTACTTGCACGAGTGCAGGAAATTTGCTAAATACAATTTATAGGGCTGCTGGTTGCTTGTTTAAAACGAAGTTCTGTCAGTGTGTTTCTTCTGATTTGGAAATGCTGAGAGGTTTGGGACTTAGAACAATGCAAATGAATGATATTTTCGGGTCTTTTCTCCTTTTCAAAACAAGCCCCACTTTTGTTGGAATTATTGATGTGCGTCCATACATAGCTTAGCAAGAAATTGCATGGCCCAATTTTCAGAACTACTTTTTCCGAAACGGGTCTTGGAAAATTATGTGCCAGACTGCATTAATTTAAATAACAAGAATGAAATAAACCAAGTTTTGTTGTTTTATATAATTTTATATGCACTTCATAATATAATTACAGGAGGAACGGGATTATTGTTTTCTAATTTAATAGTATTTGTATTTTTCCTTTGTGCATTCTTGCTGGTTTCAGCTTGGGCGGTTCTCCAGCTCCCATCGGTTTTATTTGGATTAGTTTGTGGATTGTTAATTTTTAGCCCGAGCCTCTGGCTCGGGCTAAAAATCCATAATTGAGTTTAAAGATAAGAGATACACAGCACATGCAAATCCGACACAGCTCGTCTCGATTCTACGGGTCATTAGATAGACAGATCATTCTCATAAGTCTTACACTTTGCTTCTTGACGGCCTTGTGACATAATGGGCAACAATCACATCTTGATCGTCAGAGGAGGAGAGATCTTTTTTCTCCGAGGAAGAGACCTCCCCTTTTTCCTGCGACAGTTTTCGTTTCCGCATTCTTCTTTCCGCAGGGACATGCTTTTCGTCTCTTCATTCGACCGGATCTCGACATTTAAGAAATAACAGTTCATGGTATCCTACTAATTCATAATCTTCAAAATCTTGGGCATCTTGCACATCCGCCAGGGAATTCAATTCCTTTTCCAACTATTGATATTTTGGCCAAATGTTATCAAGGTCGGTATGATGAAACAATGACAAGATGAAATAAAGTTTAATTGTATCATACTACTTTATTAGAGTTTACACAGGACTGATAGATAGAGATAGAGGTTAAAGATAGAGATTACATTCTTCATTTACATTTTCAAGTATATTTAAGGAAGTGATCGACAAAGCGCGTGGTATGCAGTTTTTTAGGAAAGGTTTTAAAGGAAGTATTTCACTGTACTCCTGTAAACTGTCTACACAACTGATCAATCGTTTCGATCGAATTATTCACGACAGGGAATAACTCCTTCGGCTCTAGCTCTGTCAGCCGGTTCCAACTCCCAGCATTGCAGAACATATTCGTACCTGAGGTTCAAAAATAGATGTTTAAATTTAAAGAAATTTGCATTGTTCAAAGCTTCATCATAAAATTTTTACAATTCATTCGTCGCATATCTTGGTTTGCTCAGCCGAGATCCAGATATTATCCCGGTTAGAAAAGCGTAACTCCAGGTTTCTCCTCCGTAAGGGATACGACCCAGTTCGAATATTTCCCAAAGCACAACACCAAATGCCCAAATGTCGGAACTTTTTGAGAAATTTTTCTCCTGCAAGGCTTCCGGTGGCATGTGACGCCATGGGAGGGGAACCTTCAAGAACGGAATTGCTTCAAAATATTTATGAGTTTAAGATTATTGGCATATTTACTTACCTGAGTCTTTTTGACATAGTTGGCACTATTTATCAACTGGCGAGAAAGTCCGAAGTCTGATATCTTTGCGGTTAAATCCTCGCTGAGCAGTATATTCCGAATGGCAAGATCCCCGTGAATAATCTGCGTGTAGTTAAGTAACTCATCAATCCAAATACTTACTTTTGGAAACCTATGCAAATTCTGCTTACATTCTGTTTATGAACATGTTGTAATCCATTCGCAATGTCGGCTGACCACTTGAAAAGATTTAGGGTAGTAAAAGCGTCTGTGTCATTATTAAACCTCTGAATTTTGTCTTCATCCGCTTTGATCCTCCCGTACTCGACAACGTTCACAAATCTTTGGCGATTAGCCTCATTTCGCAGGAATGATTCCAGACTTCCGTTAACACAGAATTCCACGATGATGTACACTTTTCCTAAATAAATCAGTTATTTAATAATATTATTTAAAATTTTGTCATGATTTTCTTTCTAACTGTCTCGTATTTCTTCCGTGCATGCTCCCAGGAGTCGAACGACATTCGCGTGAGTTCCAACATGTCCCAGAATCTTCAGTTCGGACAGGAGAGCCTTAAAATACTCCACCTCAACGTCCGGTTTAACCGTTTTTACAGCGACAGGGAGTTTAGAGTCCAACTTTAAATTTGCATAGACAACACGAGGCGAATTGTTTGTGTCGCAATGAATTTCTAATTCTCCCTTGAATACCATCCCAAAAGCACCCGCTCCCAAGATACGTCCGTGATCTGGAAGATTTTAAAATGACGGCATTTCTCAATCATAGAACCATATCAACAATTTATTTTACCAATTTCAACATCTTTCAAAGGAATTTGATATTTCTCATCGAACGGAAGGGTTTGAACGGACAGATTTCCGCAATCCATGGGATGAAACTCCATGGAATAATTTGGATTGCCAAGTTTAAATTCATTAATTTCATCGTCCGTTAAGTTTCGGAGTAAGTCTCTCTGTCTTTGGTTAACTTTCCAGAGACGGTAAATTACGAAGGAGCAAATTAACATGGTGGTTATGAAAATGGATGTTATCGTCCCAGTTAAATAGTTACTGGTGGATATGACTTTCTCTGAAATGTTAAATTAAGACGTGAAAAAACAACTAGTAACTTAATTGGGAATTCAAACCATCAATTTCGAGGGAAATCTCGTCTTCCGCAGAATCAAAGAAAGTTGTCACCTTACAAGTAAGATGGCTTCCTAATATTCTTAACACTTCCGGTATCAACAAGGTGCTGGTATTCTTATCCCAGTGTGTTATCACGGTATATAGGTCCTAACCAGGAAAAAAATATTGCAAAATTTTGGCACTAATATACAGCATTGGCTTACTTGTGAAACGGGACTATCATCCATTAGCCAGCTCACTTCAGAAATTGGGTGACCGCTGAATTCGCATTCCACAGAGCGATTGGTTTCCCCAATAATTAGGGGCTGTGGGTTGTCTTGGACCAGAGAAACGATTTTTGGGGCCTCCACTAAATTATAAAAAAATCATAGTTTGGTCAGTAAGTTCCAATTCAAGTATTCATTACTTACCATCGTTCACGATAACAGTGACCGAGTCCCGGATCCATTCTGATGAATTGAATACAGGGCAGTAACAGGATACTTGGATGTCTTTAGGCAAAACTGCCAGGAACTTGAAGAATGCGTTGTAGTATTCTCCAATCACGGCGTGCTTTTCCAAAGTCGCTGTAAAAAAGGGGGAAGGATTTCAGAAATTATTTGGATTACACTTCACTCTTTAATTACTTCGATTCCAAAAGGTGTCTGGTCTTGGGTATGTATTTATTGTCATTTGTACATACTCAGGATCCTCCCCTAATACCGTGGTACTCATCCAAATTGGCCAGGCGCAGTAGTACGAGGATATTTTACACTGAAATTCAACTTCCTGTCCAACATATGTCAACATAGTGTCATTTCTCCGAGATAGCTCAACCATCTCCTGTTTGGGTGCATCCGCCCAACTAAAATCTAATTATTGGAATAATTACGTTAAAACTCTTTAATAAATCGTGATCATTTAGTTATTTCAGGCAACTCACAGGCTTTAGGACGGGTTGCCAAGTTTCCATTTGCAAGACCCTTCATCCCGTAAAATCCAAGTTGTGCCCCACGCACGGTACTTTCCGAATTCCCTCGACATGAGACAACAAACGGACCAAGATCCTCTGATACGAAGCATGATCTTCCATCCTTGACCTGACAATTAGATACAAACTACGATTAGTAAATTACGTAAACTATGCAAAATTTAAAATAAACTAATAAATTTACAAAGCAAAATATTTGGTCTCTTTGATCCGACAAACATCCTCCATCCCAATCGGCTCCATCCTCATGAGTCGGTGTTATTGAGGTGTACATGCACTTTTTGCTAGTACCCTATTGTATATAAGTGCGCAAATTTTCATTTTATTAGATAATTATTAGTTACTAACCCCGGCCGTTTTTTAACTAACTTGTCTATACTGCCACAAACTTTGGCAGAGGGGTGGTTTGCCGCAAGTATATTTTTTTGGGACCAAGTGCTCGTCAAAATCTCTCTGGGTTGCATTTCTTGTTCGAAAACAGTTGAAGCATGGACCAACTGCGACTCCGTTTGAGAATGGGATTGAAGGGGCTAGTGTAAAGTAGTTGAAGGCTTCACAGCCCTGGGAGGGCTTTCGAACAACATAATCTGGAAGTGGAATAGACAGGATTAAAAAATATTAAACAGGATTACTACGAAATTACCGTTTGGACTTGTAGAAGCAGACACCCTAAAGAATTCCGTATTTCCCGAAATTACAAGTCGTGTCAATTTGGTGACATCCTGAGTGCTTAAGCAAGTAAAGTTTGGAAAGTATTGCAGCCTTTGAGGATACTCGACAGTGACGTGGATTTGGTAGTCGTAGAAAGATGAGATTGTAAAGTTTTCGACATTTCTTCTGTAGACAGCAGTCCTTTGTTGGATTTCGACTTGTTCATCCTAGTAAAATATTGGTAATGTAGCATAAATTAGGATTGATGGATGTCGCTTACTTCGTCGTAGTGAAAAGTCCAATCTATGGGATAATCCGCGTCGCAGGAAAAGTCCAGCTTTGGATTATAATTACTCGTCTCATCCTCCCCATTTGTTCTTCCAACTCGTGGACAATCGGAACAGGAGTCGTACCTGGAGAAGGTATACTGGCCAAAGTTCCTTGGAATGAGGAAGACACAAAGTAGAAAAAAATGGGACAACTTCATTATGCAAGTTGATGGAATGGAATAAATTGTGATACTATAGTTCTGTCCGATAAAAGAAATATAATTTATTGGAATTCTTTCCTTAATACAAATTGTCTGGAAGGAAGTTGGTGGGATTTGTAGGATAAATCCGACACCCAAATTTCAAGGTCGAGATACAGCGAAATTGCAAATAATAACAATTGTGTTTATTTTGCGGTTAGAGTTTCTTTATTAGCATTAACATAAATTAGGTAAGGTTGTTGAAGTCAATGGTCAGTAGTCGTAACCAAATGCAGCAATCCTTTTCCTTTATAAATGATTGGATGAGTGGAATAATTGAAGCATTTAGTTTTTTCAACATTGACTTATTTTGCAAATTATGTTTCGTGCATTATGAATGTTCCAATATTTATTTTAGTTGCTGATAATTTTGTATTTGTGGAAACCACATTTTTACAGTATCGAGTTATTGTAAAACCTTGGAAGCTTATTAACCAGTGGTCATAGTCGTTGTGGCTACGGTAGTGGCAGCGGTAGCAGCTGCCGTGGTTGGATTAGCTAAAATAATTTGTCAAATTCATATTAATTCTATTAGCTAACTCATTTTATCAAAGAATAAAGTACTTACTGCATGCACACGTCTTGGAAATATAAATCTGCCAGAAACTGCACCATCCACAAATTGTTTGCGCCTCTGCGACGGCAATTGCTACGGTTGCGATAACCGCAAGAACCAAAAGAGTACGAATGGAGAACATCTTGAAAATAAAATTGAGTATATTCTATTATCCCAGAAAATTCAGTAATATTCCAGAAACTTACCTTGATTTTGATTTTTCGAAGTTGATTTAAAAATTTGACCCGGTTACCAAAAATGAAGCAATTGCAAACTAAATCATTCATGCCGACTGGCTTGGTTTTTATACGTGTCTCATTCTGGATTTGATTTGATTTCAAATTCAAGCAGCAGTGGAATTAATTAAAGTTTGCGATTCATATAATACCACAGTGGCAATTGGGTTGTATACAGGTCAAATTTTTAAACATTTTCAAGTCAAGTTCAAGGTTTAAATGATTGTGAAAGAGGCATTTTCAGTCTAATTATGCTGGGGCGTAGGTTAAATGCCTTTAATTCAATTACACAACCAACAATTATATAAATAGGTAATTTATTTGGTAATGAAATGAATTTGTCCCGGATATATCCAGGATCTTTATTAAAATGTATTTCTACCCAAGAATAGTAAAGTCAAACTTTTATTGATATTTAAATCTGAAGCATCAATGATACTAAATTTTACAATAATTTTACTTCTCTTCATTGTTATTAGCGCACACTACACGATACGTTATTACGGAGGTACATCTGTTTATATAATAGGAATCTACGGGAATTTCAGTGAAATCAATTTACATCCACAATCGAACATTCTGATCCCATGACGCAGATGCGATTGCGATTCCATTCTGGGACATTGTCAATGCCGTGACTCGACTCTCATGACCATTTAGTGCTCCTAAATATGAATATAATATGAATGAAAATACAAACAACTTATTCTTGTGAAGACTAGAACCCACCCACCTGCCAATTCTCCCTTCAAAATATCCCAGATAAGTACGGCAGCATCGGCATGTCCGGCGAACAAAAAGCGTCCACTATTACTAATGACACAGGATGTGAGACCTTCGTCTTCAGAATCTGGTGGAGGTTCATAAACGGCAACCTCTTGGTCAGACCGAATATCAAAAAGTTTTGCGGAGTTGTCCTCGGACGCCGTGGCAAATGCGAGGCCGGATGGATGAAACTGGGCACAATTTAAGGAATTAAACTAGTTGACAAGCTATGCAAATGTTATTTAGCTTGCAATTGTCTCACCGCAACACAATTAATGTCGCCGCTATGACCCCAAAATGTTTGACAAGCCCCCTTCACCCGGAGATCCCAAAGTTTTGCGGTTTGATCCAGTGATCCGGTCACAAAACAGTTTTCATCCACAGGATTTAGCGACATGGACGCCACGTCGCCGGCATGACCAAACAGTTCTTGGGACATTAATCCCTTCACTAAGTCCCAGTTGGTGCTAAAAATAAGAATAAGATAAATAAGAAAGTTAGTATTCTACAATTTTGTCTTTGCGTTTTTAGCAAGCTTCTTGATTTGCTAACATTTTGAGGTCACCCGAGCCAGTCAGCAAATTTTTGTCGGATAGGAATCTACAACAGTTGAGAAAACCTCCAAATCCCAGTTCCCGATTAATCCTTGCGTTTCCTTCTTCATCACGCTTATTCAAGTCGTAAACTGTCACCATGTTATCCATTCCTCCGGCGGCTGGCCAATCAATAAATCAATCAATTTCAATTATTGATTATCGATAATGTATCATATTTCTTTACCCACTTACCCACATAATCGCAAGATTTTGCGTAATCCACAGCCAATAGCCAGGACGACTTTAACGGAATGATTTGCACTTTACTGCCACTCCAAGTGTCCCAAATAATTAGTTTCCCATCCAATGAGCCAGAGACGAGGTGACGATTATCGGATGCGAAGTCAAGTGCATTCACTTTATGAATGTGTCCACGAAGGATTCGTTTCGTGCCGAGTTTCACTCTTGACGCGGCTCCAATTTCGGTACAGATTTCAGAGAGGGATGCACCCTTAAAGGGAGCTTGTTTTGTGACTACTTTCTCCTTCAGAGTTTCCATTTCAAGGCGGAGAGCGTCATGTTCTGGATCAACTTCTGCCATGGTGAATTACAAGATTTGGACGAAAGTCTTCTGTCTCCTTGGCAAAAGTGGACTAAATCATGAGACAGTAAGGGAGTAATTTGAGAGACGGAAAAGAGACGGGTCGTGATTCACATGAAGGACATCACATTACTTGGGCGAGATCAATGGAATTATTGTTTTGCAAATTTTCTCTTTGAAATAACAGTCACGTCTCATTTAAGTAATTTCATTAAGGACGATGGTCATAAGTCTGGCATTTGGGTGCGAGTTCATGGATACCCAAATTCTTAAACTTTCCGTTTCCTCCAAAACCCTGAAAATTACTAAAAAATGTAACTTTCCGGATGCAGTTTCATGTTCTGATAAATAGTGATGTGGACATCAAATTTAAAATGCCAAAAGATTTAAAACAGATATGTGAATGGTTATAGGCTATAACTTATAGCACATCATGTTCTGAAATGTTTTCGTTATTTTTGGCTGAATTGAAATAATTGTATTCTGAACAAATATTGACGCATTGATGCATAAATTCAGGACATTGCATTGCATTGCAGGAACAAATTGACAGATCACTTTTAACAAATTGAGATTATGTAACCCGCAATCATATCTTTCCATTATGTCTACTTTGCAAATGAGCTTGATTACCCAATCAATCAAATGTGTCCGATAAAGGACTTTAATTGTCCAACTAAACCAAAGTAATTCTCAATTTTAACACTCTTTTACGTCGTGTTACAATTTTATTTCACACCCAAGTAGAAGTTCTTAAGCAACAGTTGCCAGGCAAAATGAAATCCTCCCTTCTGTTCTTAGCCTTATTTCTCCCATCCATCCTAGGACAAGTCCCACTCCAACTGGAATCTTCTCGTGGTCTATCAATTAGTGACCTTGTTTCACCTCGACCCCTGGCCTCTCAACAATTTGAGCCAATTCTACCCCTTTATCGATTAAACAACACGTTTATCCCTTCCCATTATGCTTTAGAACTACTCGTCCTTCTGGATGACGACTCGGAGTATGGGGCTCCATTAACGGTTCCTGGAAAAGTTAGGATTACTGGAAAACCGACCATCCTCAGCAATGAGATCACTCTGCATTCCTTTCTGGTCAGAATTAACGCGTCATCAATCCAGGTACGGGACATTATTGACCTTCGGAAAGTCACCTTCTTAACATTTTTTCTACAGGTGTCCAAAATCTCTCAACCCGACCAACTTATTGAAGTCACCGGGACCCGGAATGAGACCGAGGGTGTCGTCCAATTCTACACAATTGTGTTGGACTCTGATCTCGAGGTTGGGGCAGAGTATGAGATCTATATTGAATTTGTGGCCCCAATTTCCACGGATATTACGAATGGACTATTTTTATCCACTTATGTCGATCCGGCCAGTGGGGATACAAAGTGAGAATTTGGTTTAAAGCTTGAATGGAAATGTTTTACAGCATTATTTTTTTGCTAGACGCGTCGCTGCCACACAGATGGAGAGTATTCACGCCCGAAAATTATTTCCTTGTTTTGATGAACCGGAACTAAAGGCGACCTTTGACGTGACGATTATTCGAAAGAGTAATTACTCCTCGTTAGCAAATGCGGATTTGTTATCTTCTATGACGGAGTGAGTCCAAATTAAAGATTTTTATGGAATAGTTTCAAGTTACAATTACTTTGTTTCTTAAAATAGTCCAAGCCGACCCGGATATGTAATTGACAGCTACAACACAACCGCCATAATGTCAACGTATCTCTTTGCAATGGTCGTGTCGGATTTCACCTACGCCGAAGCAGATCTACCAACATTTCGTGGAAAACCTGTCCGAACCTATGCCCCACCTCATATGATAGCTCGTGGGGGTGGAAACTACTCGGCTCAAGTGGCTGCGGAGTTGTTGGCATTTTATGATAATTATTTCCAAGCTCCTTACCCTTTTGAGAAGATGGATAGTGCGGCTGTACCGAATTTTGGGCCTGGCGCGATGGAGAATTACGGGCTCAATTTATATAGGTAAGCCAGTAATTAGAGAAATGTTGGCAATTTTTAGCACATTTTTGCAGATTTTACTAAAAACGTTAACTTTTGCAGAGAATCCCTTCTCATCTACTATCCCGATGAGACACTGGAATCCAGTCGCAATTCTATTACGGTAAATTAAAACAACTTAATTACAGGGAATTGATAAAATTGCTTTAAAAAAAACTTTACCATATTCTACTAGAGCGTCCTAGCTCACGAATTAGGTCACCAAAACTTTGGAAATTGGGTAAGTCTGAATTGGTGGACACAAATCTGGCTCAATGAAGGTTTTGCAACATACGTCGCCAATCTGGGCGTGGATGCGGTAAGGCCGGAATTTCGGGCGAGAGAGGGCACAATTGGACAACTTCAAAATTCCATGGTGGCCGATGTTGCACCCAATTCTCATCCTCTTCAAAATAATGTTCCACCCACCGAGCCTGATTCTCATGTGGGAACAATCACCTATGACAAAGGAGCTAGTGTGAATAGAATGACGGAGAAGTTTTTGACGGAGCAAACCTTCCAGAAGGGGCTTCAATACTATCTGCAAGACATGTGAGGAAAATAAACTATTCAACAACCGAGGTTTAACTAAGATTGAAGCATTAACATTTTTGGTTTCATTATTTTTAACAGGCAATTCCAGGCCGCTCACTCGGACGACTTGTTCCGAAACTTGGACCGAGCCGCGACAGAAGACAACCGATTGCCAATTGGAATAAATGTTAAACTAGTCCTGGACTCGTGGACCTTACAAAGAGGACATCCCCTCGTCCGGGTGACATCGACTGGAGCAAATTCCGTCAATATTTCTCAGGTATTGCAAAATCATTCTTCCTTTACAACAAGTTGGTCTCTAATTTAAATTACTTATTTGTAATCGTTTAAAGGAAAAATATGCACACATCGAAGACCCTTCCGGTTTGTGGTACGTTCCCGTTACAGTGGTTACCCAGGACAGACCCAGTCTTCCTAATAACATCCCAGAGTTTTGGATGCAGCCATCAGCTCA
>JAAXNX010002700.1:0-12596 GCA_036491905.1 Folsomia manolachei
AGACTATTTTATAAATTTATTTAACACACTTCGAATAATTATTGATAACGTCATTGTCCAGTTTCCAGCAACTCTGTCTAATAAGGATCCCACCCATCATTGTCATTGTCCCCCTTATTGATAAAAACCAACGAATTAATTTCAAAGAAAGCTTAACATGCCCTTAAAATAAAGTAGGCATACTTGCTTACCATTTCCCCACCATTTGCAGCGCCTCTGCCACCAGTACGCGGCGGTCCTCGTCCTTGTGATGGTCCAGATTCTTCTGATCCTTTAGCTTTCTCTTTCCAAATGGCCTTCTCATCCTCGCTCAGGTTCTATAACATAATTATGAAACATGTCACACTGAAGACACTTATGTATTAGAGCAATAATCCCCTACCCTCCATTCTTCATCGAACATTCGCAAAATTTGATCCATCGGCTTATCCACCTTATCCCCAGTCTGTCGCTCAATCTGTTTCCGCTTATGAAGTGCAAACAAGAGATAACCGTTCATCTTTTTCTTTTGACCTTTCTTGGGTCCACTTCCACCTTGAGGAGGAGTAGGTCGATTACGCATAAATGATCCCAGCGCTGTAATTTAAAAAAAAACATTAATTGTTAATGACTCGACACGAAAAACTAAGCAATGAAAAAAACATTAAAGTTTACCAGGACGAGCGGCATGACATGGTAAATTGCGCAACCCCTGCGTTTCAGTTCCAGCAGCAGGTGGGAGATATCGTCGCTCTCGTTCAGTATCCTCCATGCCCGCGCCCAAATTTTCTGGCAACTGGAAAAAAATACACATAAAGTTAATGTCATCAACCAACCAAAGGACAAGCAAACTAATTTTATTTGAATAAGAAAACTATAAAACTTACACGGTCATCGTCTTCCTCAACCAGCAGGGGTCCCTGTCCACGGCCAATTCCTTTCCAACCTGACGCCATGATTACGTTCGAACAGGACAAGAGCAGACGGACCAAGAGTCCAATTTTAATGAGAAAAGGTCCCACTTCTTCTTCAGTAAATTTGTCTGAACTGGGATTGGTGCATGAAAATGAATAAAATATTTAAAACATGTATTCCACACTTCTCGCAATAATAATGAAGTACACGAACCAATAATTCCAAATCCAACGACTTTCACCTAGAAAATTTCAAATTTGGCCAAGTCAAGTCAAGAGTGGACTTGGTTGGGTTGAGTGGAAAATTGGAAAGTATTAATTAATTAACCAAATTATTTTGTCAGAGATTATGTCGTTTGTTTACTGCCAATCTCTCGGAAATGAAGAGCGGTCGTTCGTTGTTTGTGCTAGCATCGATAATTCGAATTCACCACTGCAAGCAAAACAGCCAAGTCTTACTGAAACTTGAGCCTCAACATCCATGCAATAATGCTAGACATAAAAGTAATTTTCTGCTAATTTTACATAATAATTTGATATGTAATTATTAATATTAAACAATTATGGATGTGCGATAACAGGCATTGCAAGTTAAAATTAATACTGCTCACAAAATAGTGCAATTGCGGATGTCTATGTATTGCTCATATTATTGGACGAAGACCCCAATGGTCAATAGCTTTTAATTTTATGATGGAAACATTATGGACCATAGAATTAGACTAATTTATGCACAGCAAATACATTTATTTTATTTTACACATTTCAAGTCCGACTATTTGGATTGCGTGGTTTTTGACAACGCTTCCAATTTCCATGAGGTCACCATGCGCTTTCCGCATGTTGCCAATGAAGCGAAAAAGAAAAAAAATTGTGGGAGACTGTCGTGCAAATTAAAACCAGTAAAAATATTATGTAATATCTTTAATTTTTGTTGTATACGTTTCGGATAAATTCAGATAGGCTTCAATTTGCACGAAGTTGGATGAATGGCTGAAGATCAATCTTCAATTTAAGAATTTAGTGGCAAGAGGACAACCCCAAAGGTACATGAACAGGAATATATTTGTTTTACAGTTGATAATTTATTGCTTACTTACCCCACAGGTGAGTAAATGGATACTAAACAGGATCCAGAAGCCGCGACTCAAGGTCATGGTATCAAATCCATCCTGAAGGCCCGATCCAAACCCTCCAAAAATGGTTTGCGAGTCAAAACTTCCAATGCGAGTTCCGTGGGTTCAAAATCTTCCAAGAAACGGAGTGTCAGTCAAGATGCCAAGAAAAAGGTGGAAATTACGACACCCTCTCATTCCTTGACCTCGGTAAAGGAACAACGCCAACCGGCAAGAAGCAGTGTCAAGGACACTCCGCTGCCTCGAGTTGCAATGGTATGTCGAAATAAATACCTAAGCCCTAAGATTCATGTGATAAGCATTGCATTAATATTTTTGACGTTAACTCAAACCAGCTACCTCCAAGACCCTCAAATCTTGACAAGTTACGACCCAAACCAAAAACATTTTTTGCTCATAAGGAATCCACTCTAAAAAGAAGTGGGGTTTCGACATCTCCTTACTCTCGCTCAAAACAAGCTCCTGCTTCTGCATCCACATCAAAAATCAAGGCCAAACCCGTGACCAGCGCCACAAGCCAAAGTCAAGTGGGTGGGGCTCACACAACAACAAGCCCAAGTCCTAAACGGAGCAAATCTGGGAAAAAGTTGAGAAAGAAGAAGAAAAGTAAATCTGCTTCAGATGTGAGATCCTCTTCCGAGGAGGATGGTGGAAAGCAATACATTAAGGAGTTGGTTACAATTAATGAACTTTTGAAATCTGTCACGGATCCCTCAAATCGGGTGAATCCGGAAGTTCCACTGATTGAGGGGTTTGTAAGACCATTTTCAGCCATGGAATTGAACCAGTTGTTGAAGAGGTGTGATTTTATTATCAATTTAAAATTGAAGTAAATGAAATCATTAAATAAATTTATTGTAATTCAGTGTTGGGAAAGTTGCCACAATTCATAAAGATCCAGCCAATTTGGTCCCAAAAACTGAGGAAGATGAAACAAAACCCAAAATTCCTGTCGGAGAACAAACAGAAGTGGAAGCGTTGGCTGATGCATTAGCAGAGAAGCCTTCAAAAAAGAAGAAGAAGCGAAAAAATAAGAAATCGCCCCGAAGCAAATCTTCCACATCCACAACTTCATCAAAACACAGCAAAACTAAAGAGAAACCAGAACCCCTCCCAATTCCAGCGACGGGATCAGCCAGCAAGAATCTGGCTTCGAAAAAGACGCTAAAATCCAATGTCAAAACTGTAAAGGTCAAAACCAAGATTAGTGGTGGTAAGAAGGACTCTGTCAAAAAACAATCCAAAGAGGATTTGGAAAGTGAACTATCAGAACTTGATTTGGTGAAATCCGCACTTCTTAATAAACGATACTATGAAGAAAGTCTTGCTCTCCAAGTTGCTCCTGTCGCTGAGGATTCAAAAAACAGTAAAAATCCTCCAAAAAACAAGAATACTAAAGAATTGAAGAAACGTAGTAAAGCCGCTCACAGCTCTGCCCAAGCCTTGCTCAGCAGATCTCCAAGTCCGACAAAAAGACAGACACGACCAGGCAAAGGACAACCCGCTGCATCTCAAAATCCTGGCGTTGGCGTCACTGGTCGCACATCAGGTCCACTTCCGCTGCCTCCACTAACCCCGAAAGATATGGACGACGCCTATAACAAGGCACTTGGAAATGTACTTATCAATTACAGCCACGTCATTCGTCCATCCAGCCGCCGAGGAGTGGAACATGTCAGCTCTAAACCAAAATTGGAACATCGAGGCGTAGCTGAAATATTGGAATCTGTTAAAACTCCCAAGTTTGAAAAACAGCTTCAAAATTTGAAATATGGGGGAACTGTTGAACGTGGGATGTTGGATATAGATCACGTCAAAGTTCCTCAAGAAGCACCACACCCAGGAAAACAACTCAGTGCTTCTAAATTAACGTCACCAATTGGCGAAGGTGGTCAACAAGGCATCGTTCCGCCTTCAATTCTAGTTAAAGATCGTCACCGGGATGAATCTTCAGAAGGAACGTCAAAATCAAAAAGTCGGCGACGGGGTAGAAAATCCCGGAGCAGAAGCAGGAGCCGGAGTCCAGCTCGTGAAACTAAACCAGCCACAGCTCCAGTTGTTGGATTTAATTTTGGTATTCCTTATTAGATTTTCGAAAACGCTAAAAATCGCGATTTACATAATTTGATAATGCCGTGTAATTGGAATTTTTGTTTCAGCTCGTCCGGAAAAGAAAGTCCACAATTCAACTCGTGCCGACACCACGGCAAACCGCCACTCCCTTACCCGATCCTCTAATCAGCACGGCCATCCAAAAACTCAACGAAAATAACTTGTTGAAGTTGGAACCACCCATTGTAAGCTTGGTTAAAGCACGCCCCACATCCCGATGGAATGAGCAAAGCATTGCTCCAAGCTTGTTTTCTGGTCTTCCGGATTCTGGAGCTTCCCGTTGGGCGATTTTAAACGAGAAAGTTTTGGAGAGGAATCGAGAACTTAAAGCCGACAAGGAAAAAAAGATGCTGGAAAGCCAACGGGGTGGAAATCATGGTCGTGGTGGTCATCCTCAGGAAGTGGAAGGAAGGGGCCGAAGCACCAAACAAAGGGATCCAATGGAAGAGAAGAGAATATTTTTAAAGAATTTGGACAGAGCGACTAAAGCATTTGACGAGTTTGGAGTTCATGACAATGTGATGGGGAAAAAATTTGGGAGGGATCAGCACGTCAAGATCGATGAAGCCTTTGGACATCTTGATTCCTTGGTGGGAAAGCATCGAACATAATATCCGTAAGTATTTTATTTTGTATATATCTGAACAATCCACTAAAATTTAAATTGCTCGTTATTTGAAATTGCAGAAAGTGGATTTGAATTTTCACTCAACACGGTAAAAATTTTTTGAAAACCTGAACGGACGAAGGACGTCAAACTCTAAATCTCATGTAACAGATCCTCACCTCCTAGCAAATTCATTTTCATTTCTAATGGTCAATGTTCATGCAAATAATGTACTGGTGAAAAAATAGAATTTCGTCGTCCGTTGTTGTTCTAAATCCCATTTCAATCTTATACAAAGAACGACAATTAATTAAATTTCAGTCTGCAAACAGTTTACTAAATTAGATGCGCTTGTGTTTTTATAGTCTAATTTTGGCGTTTAACCATGCAACAAAATACCATGCGCGTCAAAATCGCTCGTTTATTACGAGGCTAAAGAACATGACATCCTTCATGCTTTTTTGGTTCCGGGCGCAATTTAAAATCATAAATACGCAAGCAGTAGCCATGAAGTGGTATTACGAAATAAATTAAAGTGTTGGATTAGGTGCCAAAAAATCCTCTCTAATCGTAATGATCACAACATTTGTCTAGCACTTGCAAATACAGATAACATCCATACAGTTATTTTGTGATTAGACACAGTCACGAGACGAGACAAGTTGTGTAAAGATATAAGAACGGGAGATGTATTTGAAAACTCATAATTTTGGCTTATCACAATGTACACTCATAACATAGATCATCTCGTAAACCCAAGAAAGTACGGATAACAAATTACATCCAAAAATATCTGACATTTGTTGATGACTTTTGAATATGAGTATGAAATGTTTAACTTTGCCAAAATTTACATGAGGAGGTCGACCTTATATCGGTACTACACTACTACTCGTTAAAACAGCCAACTTGCAACCTTGCATTTTTTTACCCTCCAATCATGGATTATTTTCTTGTCAAGTTTGTCTGTCCGCCTATTTATGGTGCAATGTGGATCAATTAAAAACGAGTAGGATAGGTAATCCCCAAGGACGTAAAAGTTCGTCCGAGAGGAAGTAATTGTTAGAGACATGATAACGTCGTTTCTCTTATTTGTCCAATCCACTCGAAATTTTGTTCAGCTTAAATTATGCCAAAACATAAGATGGGTTCAAAAACGGGCAAAATCGTAATTGTAAAAATTTTTTTAAAATAAGTGGGGATTCAAAATAACTTATGATGTGATGACCAGAGAGCCTATTCGACGTAACCTTAGCTCGGAACAAGTCAATCTGCAGTGGGTTATAGAGCATTTGTGATTCTAAAATAAGTTTGGACAACTATTATTACATTGAAGACCGAGACTAATGCCTTGGACAGACACTTACAGACATTTACTCCAATATATTTATATCATTATGTGCTTATTGGTAGATTTAAGATTGCCGTTGGTTCTACAATGTCCTGCCTGATAATCCGATTTGTTTCGGTATGTATTTTGGCTGCCAGTCAGTGTCAGTAGTGGGGTGACGTCTTGTAAAATGGTAACACTTGGTGTCAGCTATAATTCTTCATTTTTAGCCCCCATACATCTTCCACCATGCCACCACCCGCATTGGATGTTCATCGAAATGATAATGTTTATTTAACTCCGCTTATCGATTTATTAAATGGGGTTATTTATCTTATGCACTCAGAGCTAGTACACAATACCGCATTACACACATCCGACACCTTTCTCCCGTCGGGAAAAAAATTCAATATTTTGTAAATACGGGTGTTAGGAACATTATATGCTTTAATGAAAGTTCTGAAAACACAAAAAAAACTGGGAAAATATCAGCATCAACAAAAACAGCTAATTAGTGATGCACCTTCGAATTAAGCTATTCTTATCCAAGATCAATTAGGTCAGGGTAACGTTTGTTAAGGGCATTATTGCTGTTATTTAAATGTAAGTTAGTTCGGTACAGATAGCGGTTTTACAGTAATGAGATTTTTTTTGATTCCCTGTATAAAAAAGTTTACCTCTTATATGCAAACACCCCAATCTATTCATGGACTTGTCATGACTTACTTTGAACTTTAAAAGAATTCTTTGTGAGAAATAATTAAGCAGAGACGCACGGTGGCGTTGGAGCTTATAATTAGCGTCTTGTGCAAACGGTTGGATGCAGATTATAATCGGGAAAACATCCGCCAAAAAAGTGTCGAGGTCAAATAAAAACAACTAAGAGGCCAATTTCCCATTAATTCTCTTCCGCTCAATTAAGTTTGTGTAACAAATGACAAAGTTTCGCTATGGGTGGGAATACAAGTTTGGAAGAGAAGGTCCAAAGTAGAGACCAGTTGAGAAGTTCAATTCCTGTAACATTTGTAGAGCTCTGAAAATAAAATAGTTACATAAATCGTAGTTTCGTAGGCTTTTAAATTATTCAAATGTTGATACAAAGATTTTCGATGACAAATTCCGGACTCAGTCAGAAATTCGGGATCCGATAAAGTTTAAGTGAAGGATAATTCTAAATATTTTAAATAAATAAAAGTGAAAGATTTCATTTTTACTTGATCTTCACTGCGACTTGGATTTTGTTTTATGAACATTTTTGCTAAAAACCTATACACAAATATTTTTCAATGCTGGAATTCATTTTACTATATACCACAACTGGAGCATGAATGTCAACGTCATCGTTTTCGCAACCGGCTGCTTTTATAACCATCACTCATCAAATGTTCCTTGGCGAGCCTTCTTGGTGCGATAATACGAAAACCTTGTTCTTGTCTTAAATTAAGTTTGGCAGAGTACAGGTAAGAACAAGAAACAGGTAACTACTATATATTGGCATTCGTTAGTAGTAGGATTAGTACGACGATGAGATACATGCTACTGAATGAAAAACAACTTCTTCCTTCCTTTCCATATTATTGTATGCAAAACCACTCTGAATTTTCAGACCGAGTTTTACTATGTTCGCCAGTCACTCAGTCAGTCACTCTTGCCAATTCGATGACGACAAAGTCAATCCGTGGGCTAAAATACACACACATGGCAGAGTGTATTAGTGGCATCTTACCGTTCCAAGAGTAAGAACATGTTCATGCCGTCTTCCTCTCTGAATACAAATAAGTTTGGTTAGGATAAATTCGACAATAGTTCAGTTTCCGTTCCTTAATCGGTAGCATTTCTTTTATCTAGGTCTTTTTTGACCGGATGCTTCTTGGGATAGTTTAGTCTCTCTGTTTTATTATTAATACCACACAAGGGAGTTACACGATACATCATATGCATTACGGTGTATATAGTCCTTTGTCTTCGACACAACTGTACTATTTCAGAAGGTAATGGACATCATCGACATTATCGAACAATCAATAATTTATCGGATTAATCGATAGGCAGGACATCCGAATTCCCTAACTCAGTGTCAGTGTTTCACCTCACTCACTCCCAATTCGTCGCTGGTCTCTGAACCACTTAGATATTGTGTTTGAGCTGTATCGTATCTTATCGTATCTGTATGACTGTTGAAATTTAGACCATGAAGACAGAAAACATGAAGAAGGTGTGTATCCACTTCGATTTACAACTCCTTAGGCGACACGATCTTATTGTTTTTTGTTTAAAATGGGTTGGACTTGGAGTTGACACTAATTTTTATGAGGAATTGTAACTTTCTCTTGCTAAAATTGGGTAGGACAGTGAGTTGGTGAAAGTGAGACAAAGCATGAAAACTAACGCAGCTTTAAAATACTACTACGACCACTGTCCGTAGATTTATAAAATACAAAAAGACCGACGCTAGACGGAATGTCTCAAGAAGCTAATATCACATTCAAACCTTTGAAAAAGCAATGTGATGATGACTCAACTGATAATCGTTCAAGTGATCCGATCCGAGATGGGGAAAATTTGCCATTTACACTTTCCTCGCGAAGGCTTGACATTGATATACCATCAATTCGCATTAATGCCATTGAATGTGACTTTGATGAGAGTGGAGGTGAATTTAGTGAAACTGGAACAAAATTCGGCTCTTATAATCATAAACCGCATCACCAGTTAGCATTAAAGGATGACGAATATTTACCCAAAGTGCTTCAAGACAAATTTGATTTTAAAAGTCTTGCCTGCAGACCATTAGAGGAAGTGGATCCGGAATTGAAGTATCAGGAAGTAAGACAATGAAACCATCTAGATTTGCGTTTCTTGACAAAATTAATAATTTGTATGTTTAAAAATAGCTGATTTAAATTCTCAAAAAATAGAAATTAATAATAGTTTTGCCAATCAGATTATTGATAGTTTGATTTTACTCCTATCTTTACGGTTTGCAGACATTTATCGCTATCGGACGGGATGGAAAAGTTCATCGTCTCTCTGCAAAAAAGTCGTCGTTTATTTTTGATCCATTTAATCGCCTAAGACGAATTGGAATTCGTATATCATGGGATTGGCAATTACCCCTTCTCCTGAGGATTGCTTTGATTTTCTTTTGTTTTTCTTTTGTTCTGCCAAATTATGCGAATAATTCTGTCTCAACTTTAGTTTGGAATTTTACAAGGTTCGTTTCATTTTATTCTCTTAAATTAGATAAGATCACATCAGTCAGTTCTGTAGTGAATGCCTTTAGAGACCCGTTCATTGGGAAAAAACAAATTAATTTCACAGTTCCTTGCCCTGAACTGATACGGATTCAGCGGATTCAATTCTTTTTACTCATTCCAAAAACTGTTGCCAAATTGTTAACATTAGCGGATGCATGGATGGTTTGAATGATATTGATAAGCCAAGAATTGTGATTCTAGTTTCGCATTCTTTTTGCTTAATTACTGTCATTGATTGATTGCATATAGTGATTTTCTTTTATCTAATTACGTTGGAATTAAGAGTTTACAAAATTAGTCGTAGACAAAATGTTTTGAACTTAAAATTCTTGACTCGATCATAAAATTCTTCAGCGGTCACGTTTTACTTTACTCTACAGATATATTTTATGGAGGACTTCTCTTCGCTCAAATATGCGTCAATATTCTAGCTCGTGGATTTCTAGTGTCAAAATTCACCTATTTACAAAGTCCTTGGGATTGGTTAGACATCACAATTTTGATAATAATGTATGTCTTTCAACAAACTGTGTTAAATTTTGAACAAGTACTCTGAATTTACTTTGTGTAATGCCACTCAATTTTTATCGATCCTTTTTGTAGATTTTTAAACTTGTATTGGGAAAACATTTTCCTGCATTCCTTGGAAGGCGTGGTGCTCTTCAAGTTCATTCCAATTGTGGCTGGTGAGTGAGTCATAGATAGTATTTCTTAAAACCAATTAATCAATTAAACCAATCAATCAACACTTTGCTAAATTGACATTATATTCAGTCAGAATATTAGTCGGGTGTGGCATTCCAAAGTTTGCATAGTTTATTTTTGCGTATTATAGGATTAAAGACAGGATTCCAGCTCACCATTCAAATCCTAAAGAACCTTGTACCTGTTCTCATATACTCTTTGCTCACCCTTTGGATTCTTGTCATGGTGGGACTGCATATCAAAAATTACAATGCTATAATCCAACTTCAAAATGTGGATATAACAAACAACAGCAACTCTACGTTTAATTGCGAACTTGACAATCAATACAAAAATGCGTCCTTGTCATCAAATGAAACGTCAAGAAATTATAAACTACTTCCAACTATAAAACCTCAAACTTTTCTTCCAGCAATAAATCAGTCTCAGTGGAATAATATTTCCGGTTCAAATTCCCTGCTCAATACTTCGCTCAACAATGAATGGTATTAACAAAAATATTTCAATTCCTGTTGTATTTCGTAACTTTGTCGAGTTTGAGTTGCATTTAGTTTAGAAAAGTTTTGTTCATGATAAGGTTTTTATGATAAGGTTTTTATGTCCCCAGGTGGTCTATTTTGTTAGACAAACTGGAAAAGAAAAACTTTTGTATTTACAGCTTAGAAAATTATACCCTTGGCTCGTCTCCGATTATAAACCTCTCTTTCCAAACAACTGGTATCATTACTTTTCAAGCGTTTGGAACAGTTTCAACCAAGCAGGTGAGCAGGGTCTTGTTTCTTTTTGCTATTTTAGTAATGGCAAACATTCATTATTTGTTTGAGTGGGAATGTNAAACATTCATTATTTGTTTGAGTGGGAATGTGCGTGCAAAATTTAATGAAAAATTGATGAACTATGTGTCACTATTTGGCACCCACTCACACGTGTCCATCATTCCATTCGTCTTTACGTAACCACCTGTCCATCAACTGCTAACGTTACGTCTTAACTTCCAGTTTGCTGATCCGCTATTGAATCACTTCCTCTACGTCATTCTGACCTTGATTTTTGGAACATTTGGAGTTGGTTTACTGACCACTGCAAGCGTTGGATTGGCCATATTTCTTTTTTCAACCTCAAACTCGTGGCAAAAACACACAAATAAGTTCGAACTCTGGACACAAATCATTCACCTGTCTTCCAAACCTTGACCTACCAAAGTGTGATATCCGTGCCTTTGTTGGATTTCAACGATTCCTTTGTCATCCATTTCTGGAGCTCTTTATAACGGCCGTGATATGCCTGGATATTGCTTTAATGTTGGTCACATATAATTTTGGCTCCATGGAGGAAGGAGCGTGGGTGGGATTGGAGTGGACACTAAAAAATGGGCAAGATGTTGGTGTCTTAATTTATTATGGCATTACATTTCAGCACAGCTAATCACTTCTTTTATGGGCTTTTGGATACAGGTGTGCATGTTAATTTACGGTATAGAATTTCTCCTAAAACTCTGCTTTATCCCGTCCGTCTATTTGAAGAGTTGTTGGTCTATGCTTGACTTTGTCGTTGCGACAGTCTGTGTTCTCAACAAAGTTTACACAGTGCCAATTTTGATACACGTAAGTTTCTTCGTGAGAAAAACTGAACAACTTGATTTAATGACGTTTTTACTTTATAAATAGTTCCGAGTTTTGAAAATTACATCACGATGGCCAACTTTGCAACTACTTTTTTACGCATTGGTCAACAGTTTGTGGTCACGGCTTTCCCTCATATGCGTCCTACTGCTGGGATGGCTTTGTGTGAGATTTGCCACAGTAAATTATATTTATGGTATGTTATTTTTAATTACGAGAAATGCTGGAATGAATTTTCATAAATTGTTCATAAATGTTTCAGGCTCAAATAACACCATTCCCAGCAACTTCCTGGCTTTGGTAATCAATCAATCTTTTCTAATTACTGATTGGACTACTGAATTAGAAATCTGTCAAACTGGCGGAGGAACAATTTACCTAGTATGTTATGTGACCTGGTTGCTTGAAGTAACGTTTGGAATAATGTTCTCGTCTGTGATATTTGTGACTGTGATAAATTCCACCTGTGACATGGTGTCAAGACCCGTAGACTGTTGTTGTGAAAATGACAATTATATTAATTTGAAAAAAGCAATTCTGCTCATAAATGGTCAATTTGGAAAGTGTTGCACCTCGTCATCTGGAGAAAGTTTTGCACTTCCGGATTCCTCAATAAATCAAATACGGGTTAAAGAAGTCCCTGCTCATCTACACATCCCGACATCAAATGGTGGTCCAAGTAGTGCCCACTATAACGTAGGCGTTTCCCAGTACTCACCACGCGACATTGACGTTAATATAGGTATTGACACAAACACAGTTGATGTAAATCAAGTGGATAGAAAAAATCCATTTGTGTCATCCATGCTATGGGGACTTCGGAACCTAAGTTTATCGTCGTGTGCTTCAGTTGGAATTATTTTTTCTGCTACAGCAGCTTGTGTAAGGAAATGCAGATATTACTAAATTCCTTGAAAAAAAGATGTTTCAGGCG
>JAAXNX010002701.1:0-12589 GCA_036491905.1 Folsomia manolachei
CTGCGGCCACAAGCCCAATAACTCAATAATTCAATAATTTCCAACAACTCGATAATTCAGGGCGAATAACTGCGGCCACAAGCCCAATAACTCAATAATTCAATAATTTCCTACAACTCGATAATTCTGCGTGAATAGTTGCGGTAACATGCCCAATAATTCAATAATTCTGCGCAAATATTTGCGGGTGGTGTGCCAATAACTCAAGAATTCTATAACTCAATAATTCTCAATATTTCTGCGTGAATAGTTGCGGTAACATGCCCAATAACTCAATAATTCTGCGCAAATATTTGCGGGTGGTGTGCCAATAACTCAATAATTCCATAACTCAATAATTCTCAATAATTCTGCGCGAATAGTTGCGGTAACATGCTCAATAACTCAATAATCCATAACATCTAATAAACCTGCAAAATTTGTACCGCTTAAACTGTTGTACTACAAACCAAGGAAAAACCGCCACTTTGACGTGAGCAACAAAACAAAATAAAATATGTTTGGGTTTAGAGCCGAGTTTTTGAACTAACTTTTTTTATTTCAATATTCAAGTAATTATTGAAACTACAAACCGTTTTGAACTTATTAAAGTATTTATAGGTAGCTAGAATTAATAAAATTAGGTTGTTTAGTAGAACAAGTAACAACTAATAAATCAGTTTTTAACCAAAAAATAACAGGGTATAATAAAACAACATAAAGGCGAACAAACAGAAACCACAATCAAAATCTAAGCTAACCATAATACTAGATTTTATGAAAGTATTCAACAATGACAGTAATACTCAAGCCAACATTTCAACGCCAATTTTGCACTTATCACACCCTTTAATCCGCTTAAGCAACCTAACTTGATTTCTAACCACAATCGCAAATTTACCCATACCAACAGCGAGTTGCCTTAGACCCTGTGAAGAATGTTGGAAGAAGACGGCCGCTAAATGGTGGTAATAGACAAACTCTCGTAGATTATCTTTTTGGTTCAACGCGTCCATATCTTCATCCGATGCATCAACCGACCTTAAAACAACTTCAATGCCGTAAGCTAAACCTCGAACAGTCCTGTGATTAAAAAAAGTAAAATTTAAGGGCATTGAAATACGAAAACCAAATAGATATGTATGGTTGGGATGAAACGGGAAACTTACAGCTCATAATACTTCAGGAGGCGATTCCGAGCGTCGTCTCTTGGGTCCTCCGATACAAATGTTTGAAGTAAGTCATAAATTTCAGTGAGTGTACGAAACACTTCAGTTTGTGGATCCTCTTTTTTTTCGCGTCTTCCACCCTCTTTGTCACCTTTCATTTTCTTGGTCATCTTAGGGCTGCCGTGATCTTTGGATGAACGTTTACGTTTCAAAGACTTTTTTTTCTTGCCAGCAATTGATTTTTGGGAGCAAGGAACGGGATCAGACGCGGAATCATCATTTTCATAGTTTAGTTCTATCTCGCTGTCCTCGCAAATTAATTGTGATTCGTTTCTCTGATCAATTTTACTGGTTATTGCGGATGCATTAAGATCTGCGTACACGTTAAGATGCTGATCTGATTCGCCCGACTTAGCATCTTCAACGCCAGTAGATTCATATAAGCCGCTGTCCTTGTCCCCACATCCATCCTTCTGACTTTTACCAAGCTGAATTTCACCCGAGCCAAGAATGACGTGAACTACAGGCGGTTCTTTTGCAGGTTCCAAACCGCTTTGAGAGTCTGCAGCAGGCAATTCTAGGCCGACAGCAAGCTTGTTTGGGCTCATATCCTTTTCAGTAACTTCTTCAATCACCTTTGGCTGGCTGACTAACTCCGACTTGTTCTCCTCGGTTGGAGTTTTAGGCTTGTGGTAATCTTTCAGGATTTTATCAGCTTCTTTGCTGCTCATTTCCAGTTGGCTGAAAATTGATTTGTTAGCTGATGGAGGAGCGCCGTTTTCTTTTTTTAAGAATTTGATTTTTTCTGCCGACGACTTTTTTCCTTCACTTTCGGGGGTCTCTTGAACTTCCTTCTTCAATATTTGCTTAGGTTCAACTGCAGCGGAGTCGGACCGAACCGGTGTAGAGAAAATTGGAATACTGAAGCGTGTTTGACCAAGTTTTTCAGTAGGGGTGCAATTCTTGTCAACAGCGAGTTTGGGAGTTGTAGGTGGGTTGACGCACACAACTTGAAGATCAGGATCCTCCTCATTGTCAGAATCATCCTCCTCTTCATTATCACAGTCGTCCAAATGTTCCACCAATTTTTTTACCTCTTCCGAGCTCAAATACTTGGCAAAATTTCCACTTAAATTTGTGAAAAAATGCTGCTTAATGTCTTTAAAATTTCGTCCCTCCAAGTTCTGTAATATTGTAATATATACGATTGAAATGCATTTCATTGGTCTCCGCGTTTTTCTTTAAACCGTAAACTCACCGATTGCCAACAAACTTCTTTCCACCAACCGTCCTTTGTGAGGTTTGTCGGAGCCTTCAACTTCAAAATGGCTTGAAGGATGGCTTTGCCCTCGCCTTTTGTCCAATTCAATTGTTGCGACATTTGTTGAGACATCCCGTTGGATTCTGTATCTTCTTCTTGGGATGCAGATTGTTTTGTGTTTCCATACACCGGTGCTTCAGGTAAATACTTCGTCCACCGACCAGGTTCATGAGTACTTATTTTACGGGCACAGTTTTGCATTGATGACCAAGGGCGTGTTATTCCATTCTGCAATATAAAAGATTGAATTATAAACCAATCTTGTTTCGAATATTCTTTTGTATTACATGCAAACCATGCCATAACTTAACTCAAATTTTTAAACTCAAATTTAACCTAACCTACAATTTGGGATTCAATCTCAAATTCAAAAAAAGTTAAAAAGTTAAACCAAATACTTGCCTCCTCATCTTGTTGTTCAACCAGATCTTTCCAAAACTTGTTTCCCCAAATTTTTTTATTCACTTCGAACATTTTTTGGCAGGCCAGCAACAACTCGTCTTTTTCCTTTTCAGAGTAGTTTTCTCTTCTTGTTCTGGTTTTCTGGGGAGTACTCATTGTTAAGAATATTGGGACACAAGAAGGGTGTATTAAATTTTAAATGTTCAACTTAGGAAAGCTCACAATTAAATGAGGGTCACATAGACTAAGAGTCGTGTAATATACGATTTTGACCGGGATTCACTTTTTTGTGGTTAAATTGTATAGGTTTTTAATTTTAGAACTTTAAAGATGTAGTACTCGGATGGTGTTTCTCAAGAGAGTGCTCACAACTGAATGAATGCCAAATATACTTCTACCTGCATTATATAAAACTTTGACTGAAAATTATCTCATTGAGTTGAGAGTTCTTATGTTTTTAGACATGTTACTCCGATAAATGCCAATCACTAAATGCTACCTAAACTAACCTAACCTAAACAAACCAAATATTACACAGTACTTTTCTCCGTTTACTTAAAGCTATGACATATCCTGAGCCACCCTTCTATGTGTGAACAATGCATTTTGACGCGAAGGCTTTTTTCCCAAAATGCACCATTTTACAACCCACCCAAGTAAATTCTTTAGTTTCATTAAAGCTAGTACCTCGGGCTCATAGTCCTTAAATGTGTTTAAAGCCTTTATCCAGCATAACTGGAATTTACTTCGGTTGATGCATGCTTTCTCTACAACCGTCAAGTCCTTGTTTCCCATGTAATAATTTTCTGTAAGGATCCGTGCTAAATTCGAATAACCAGAAAATGCAATGTTGTTGAAACGCTGTGGATATTCTTCAAAAGGCATTGCAACCAGGCAAATTTTCGAGCTGATGGGAAATACTACACAACTCATTTCTTTCCACATTAATCTTTCCAATGCCGTCGCTAGTTTGGTTTCCCAGGAAGTATACCTTTCGGCTCCCAATAGTTTTTCTATAACATTGTTACAAGCTACAACTGCATTCCGGCGGTATTCCGCTCTTCCGGGAGGTTTTAAAATGCTAGCAATGAATTTTGAAGAGCACATCAATTGGCTTTTTTTTCGGACTATTCTGCTAGTCGATTGGCAGGGCTGTTGTCTATTGAATTTCATTTTACTTTTCTGCGTCGCTCCACTTTCCAAGCAGTATGTAACATAATCCATTGCTAGATTTTTCAATATCCGGGGAGTCCCAATTTTTTCGTAACCGTGATAATAAATCGCTCAATTTTAAGACGCCACGCATTTCACCAGGTATGTAAAACAGTTCCGGAATGATTTCCCCGTCAGAAAGAAACAACTTCATTGTGCCGTCTTCATAGTATGAAACGTTGTCTTGGAACATATTTTCTCGTGTTTCAGTAGTGGAGAAATTTTTTGTGACTAATCCAAGTTTTGTACAAAGTTGGTTATTGTGTCGCCGAGCTCCCCTTGTAGAAACAGCCAAACCAAACGCAAAAAAAGACACTATTATTTCACAAGCACAAATTGTGTGCATATGATCAACACTAATCATGTATGGGTTCTCTTCTACATTAGCGGTAACAGATTTGAGGCATTTTTCCATTTCTTTTTCAATGGTGCAAAGGGCAGGATCCAAATAGTTCTTTACTCTGTCAACAACAACAGTTACTGGTAAGCGGAGAAACATATCAGGGCTGTAAAGTTCCTTCTCCAGGAATTTTTGCTTAACAAGTAAAACCACATCCTCCACGACAGAGTTACCCGGCATTATAGTACTAATTATAAACTCCGTCCGAGCCCGGTAATATCGTTTAGTTTTTAGCACGTCCACATTATTCTTAGTAACTTCCAAGGCGGTTGAATAATCTTCAATTTCTTTAATAGTAGCAGCAACATATGGTTTAGGCTTGAACACGGTCCCCCAAAAAAGTAATCCAAATCCTGCCTTTTTAAACGGCGCCCCTTTCACTCGGTGCACATTTTTTAAACAAGAGTTGTAGAATCTGACCATACGAATTGATGGCTCTGTTGGTACTTGATCGTCTGGCATACTCATATAAAAATTTCCTGATCTACCCAGTGCGAGTGGGTAATATTCGGCTGACAAGCTTCCTCCTGAGTTTTCAACAGTTTTGTTTTTGAGCCAAAATAGTCCGTAACCCTCTTCCCAAATATCAATGGCTACATGTACCACGACCTCAATAGCATTTTCCATTTCAAATCTGCTTAAAACGTCGATCATGTTCTCAGCCACGCTGCTTTGCCCAAGTCCTTGTACAACGAAATAAACTTTGCTAAACTCCGTCATGCAATTGATTTCAATTTGCAGCCTAGCCGCTAGTTTCCGCCCGAATAAATGAACATCATCCATCTGCACAATCCGAGGCTCGTTGCTGATTGTAACGAAATGATACGAACTACGGAATAATTCTCCACTCTCAGTGTCACTCATATCTAAGAACGCATATCGGATGCAATCTTCTACTCGCTCCAACAGGGTTGAGTACGAGAAAACGTTCCTGGTGCCTATAACCAAAACGGATAACTCAATAACTGAATAAAACCGATACCTGGAGAAAATAGTAAAAGTACTGGCATTTCTCTACCCAAAACTTACCCAAAAATACTAGAAGACACTCCATGTCTTGCACTGAACCAATTAACCCACACATCCAAAGTGTACAAGTGCTGGAAGGCCCGAAACCAAAGGAAACACGAATAGAGTTGGATCATGTACTTGTTAGTGTGTTAATAATGAACCGAGTTAACCAAACTCACCTAAAAAAAAAAAAAGTAAAAGTACTGGCATTTCTCTACCCAAAACTTACCCAAAATACTAGAAGGCACTCCATGTCTTGCACTGAACGCTTTCGAATACTAAATAAACTGTGGTCGCTTTTTAATAGGGAAACACACTTGGAAAAAAAGCTATCCCTACTGGTCACGTACAGTGGATAAGGAATCCGCAAATGGAAAGATGGACGGCAGAAATTTAAATTCTCCCCAACAATAATAAATCCGTCCACTTTATTCGATACTAGCTGTAAAGCCTGTCAAGACAGGCGGATGAAAGATTTTCACTGTTAAATTTTTTCCGTGCCTTGTCCAATTTTTAACATTAATCGAATTACTTCTGCTTCATTTAACCAAGCTACTACTGGTCACGTACAGTGGATAAGGAATCCGCAAATGGAAAGATGGACGGCAGAAATTTAAATTCTCCCCAACAATAATAAATCCGTCCACTTTATTCGATATTTGAAACCTGATTTCCATGTTTGAACGCTTCCGTTAGATCAATCTCTCTTTGCAGTTGGATTGGAAGTGTCATTTAAACATATTTTGCAGCCTATTTGTTTAATTATTTATATCACTCACTCAACCACAATTGCTTTTTGAGTTGACTAAGGCTAGTCTCAATAATTCAATAACTAACTCAAACACCCGATAATTTAATAATTCGGTAATGGGATAATTTCAGTGATTTAGCTTAGACACTAACCCAATAATACAATAAACAACTCGATAACTTGAAAACTCAATAATTTTATAATTTCAAAAACTGGATAATTTTGAGAATATATTGCGGGTGCAGGCTCAACAACTCAATAAATCCCAATAACTCGATAACTGCTGGAGATAATGCATGTGCCAGCTCAAAGCTCAATAATCCAATAACTCAATAAATCCCAATAACTCGATAACTGCTGGACAGTAGTGAGTCGATGGTTGAGGTGTTCCAACACAGAAAGCACACTAGTGAGTCGAGGGTTGAGGTGTAGAGTGTTCTAGCACAGAACAGAACAGAACAGAACAGCACACTAGTGGGTTGAGGTATTGAGGTGATGACTGTTCGAACACAGAACAGAACAGCACAGCACACTAGTGAGTCGAGGGTTGAACAGAACAGCACAGCACACTAGTGGGTTGAGGTATTGAGGTGATGACTTTTCGAACACAGAACAGAACAGAACAGAACAGAACAGCACAATAGTGGGTCGAGGGTTGAGGTGTTCCAACACAGACCAGAACAGAACAGAACAGCACACTAGTGGGTCAAGGGTTGAGGTGTTCCAACACAGAACAGAACAGAACAGAACAGCACACTAGTGGGTCGAGGGTTGAGGTGTTCCAACACAGAACAGAACAGAACAGCACACTAGTGGGTCGAGGGTTGAGGTGTTCGAACACAGAACAGAACAGAACAGAACAGCACACTAGTGAGTCGAGGGTTGAGGTGTTCCAACACAGAACAGAACAGAACAGAAAACAGCACACTAGTGAGTCGAGGGTTGAGGTGTTCGAGCACAGAACAGAACAGAACAGCACACTAGTGGGTTGAGGTATTGAGGTGATGACTGTTTGAACACAGAACAGAACAAAACAGAACAGCACACATGTGAGGGTGAGGTATGGAGTGTTCGAGCACAGAACACAACAGAACAGCACACTAGTGGGTTGAGGTATTGAGGTATTGAGGGTTCGAGCACAGAACAGAACAGAACAGCACACTACTGAGTCGAGGGTTGAGGTGTTCGAGCACAGAACAGAACAGAACAGCACAGTAGTGAGTCGAGAGTTGATGTGTAGAGAGTTCGAGCACAGATCAGGAACACTCATCTCGCTCCAAGCCGGTGGTGGTTACTATCACACATGTTTTGTTATTTACTTGCCGATATTTTTCAAATTTCGTAATGAACGGTAGCTTTTCATATCACAAGTGTGTGCCAAACTTAAACCTGAAAATTTTGGGAATTCAGATGACTCGTGTTCTTCATGCACTGTATTACAATGACACTTCACAAATTGGAGGCGGGACCATGTGATTGCAAGCAACAGTGTAAACTCTCAACTTATTAAAAAAATCAGTTTTATTGATCTAGACAAATTTGTTTTATAATTATACTTCAACATGATTAGTTTTGTAACAAAAAATATATTGACATTTTTACAACTTTCTAAAGAATAACAGCAAATTATTATTTTGCAACCAACCACTAAAATAAGTAGGGGGATTCCCTCCAACTTTCCGTCATCGCGTAGTTTGATCTGTGTTTGACAATTACAGCCAAATTACAATTTTGACACGCGTAATGAATTTTTTTAGTAAATTTACCCGACAATAGTACAAGAAATGCTCATTAAATTCACATTTTCATCATTTAAACAGGATGCAGCAGGCAACAGTGTAAACTCTCAACTTATTAAGAAAATCAATTTTATTGATCTAGACAAATTTGTTTTATAATTATACTTCAACATGATTAGTTTTGTAATGAAAAATATATTGACTTTTTTACAGCTTTTTAAAGAATAGCAAATTATTATTTTGCAATCAACCACTAAAGTTATTAGGGGGATTCCATCAAACTTTCCGATATTGCCTTCATCGCGTAGTGGGATCTGTGTTTGACAATTACAACCAAATTAAAATTTTGACGCGTATTGTATTTTTTAGTAAATTTACCCGACAATAGTACGAGAGATGCTCATTAAATTCACATCTTCATCATTTAAACAGGAAGCAGCAATCCGGTGAGTATAAGTTATTGGAGCCTCGTTTGGACGTTGGCGATATTCTTCGGACAAGGTTCCGGATTTCAGCATTGCATCCACGAAATGCTTTAATAAAGTTAGCTGGCAGTCGTGGAAACTGTGAAACAAAAATAACCCAGTTTATAACACATGCCAAACAAATATGTTTTCCAGCGTTAAAATATGATGTTTACCCAAAATATCCATGGCGAACATGTCGAAATTGCGGGTTGCTGTTGGGCGATAAAATACGTGTTTGGTAAAATTCCTCGAGGTCCCGAAATAGTCGCTGGTTGACAGTGCGTATTCTGGTAGATTGTTCAATTGGAATTAAATCAGGATCTTGGTTTGTAGTGGTCTCAACTGTGTTGGTGTCCATCCTGATGATTTTAACAAAAAATATTGATTAAGTGTGTTGGTCAATACAAGTGGCTCAAAAACCTAATGCGCAATACATTTGGGGTAAACCTTTCTTGTTCTTTTTTGGACCCGTAGCTTCAATTTTGTGCGGAATTGTGCGGAATTGTGCGGAATTGTGTAAAATGGTATAGCTTTCATCTAAATCGTGTGGCTGACTCAATTTCTAAACTCTAACTTAACTTTATAACTGCGCAACCAATGGAACAAGACCAACATAACCAATCTGAACCATAAAGGTTACCCAAGGAAATGTATTCAAAAGAAAGAGCCATTTGCATTGGTTAAATAGGGAGTACGTTGGGGATGTGACGGTGTTCTCAGTCCGCCAACAGCAAAAGTTGTACAGTGTTGCGTATAAAAACAGGGTTCCCCATTTTAGGGGTTTTCAAGTTTTTTATTTTAATGCGGGGTTTTATGGGGGTTAATTATTTTGATTGGGGTTTTATGATTTCCCTATGGAGTTTATGCATTTCGTTGTAGTTTATTAGTTTCGTATTGTTGCGTTTTACTGATGATTTATCAGTTTCGACTACATTTTACGCCGTACACCGTATACATTATAACATAAAACTGACAATATAATATAAAATTTCAAAAATGGCTAAAATTAGCAATTAAATAATTTAAAAAAAATAATTCAATTTTTTTAATTCAATTTTGTTCGATAGAGTAAAAGTTTGGTTTCTTGCACAATAAAGCATAAAAAACATACAAAAATAGTATGCTTAGAATATGTCTGAAACATCTAAAAAATGCAACAAAATCTCAACCAGAGAAATGAATCACTGAGCAAAAACAGTAGGTCTCATTCGACCAAATTAAAGATAATATAGGGCTCCGTTCATATCGACTTGTTCACGCAGACATCCGCAGATTTCAGTTTTAATATTTATCTCCAATCTCCGCCGATGCCTGGGTCAATCTACCTCTCTATATCCGCCGATGGTGGATTTGGACCAAAGACCCAATCTAGCTCCCCATGCATATCCAGGTCTGGATTTAGTCCCTCCATCTTCTTTAGTACATATCTGTGAGGTTACCGTACAAAAAACACCAACCCGCAACAACCCACACCTACTCACACTATTTTTAAGCTCAGTCCCGCACCACTTTCCTCATCTATCTCAACTCACACTAGCCACACCAACCCGCACCAACCTACACCAGTTTTGGGAAAGGTGAGTTAAACAAAAATAGATAGCCTGAACTTTGTTATGACCTTTTCACTCTCACAATCCCTTAAAGCACATTGAGCGTAGTCTTAATAATGACAACAGAAATAAGCAATCGGCCACCATTTTTAACGTCATAACTGTATCATATTGCATCATAAAGGTCATTGTACAAAAAGGGCACAAACAGGCACATTTTTACAAAAGGGCACAAAAACGCACAAAAAGGCACAAAAAGGCACATTTTCACAAAAGGGCACAAATCGGCACAAAAAGGCACAAAAAGGCACAAACAGGCACAAGAAGGCACAAATCGGCACAAATAGGCACAAAAAGGCACAAAAAGGCACAAATAGGCACAAATAAGCACAAAAAGGCACAAATAGGCACAAATAGGCACAAAAGGGCACAAAAAAGCACAAATAGGCACAAAAAGGCACAAAAAGGCACATTTTTACAAAAGGGCACAAAAAGGCACACTCTTTAACCTTACAAAAGGCACAAAAAAGCACAATTTTTAACCTGGTAACTGCACAAACATGCACAAATTCTCAAAACTACAACATATTGCACCATAAGTATAACTGCACAAAAGTTGCACTATTTCCTACCTCGCAGTTACATCAACTCCATCTCTTCATCAACCCCACCATTTGTACCAATCTACCATCATCACCATATCGCACTAAAAAGGTACTTTAATTTTTCTTTTTTTTTAAATTGAACACGAAAGTCATTGTTTTGTAATCATTTTAACAGTTTCGAAGAAACTATGGATAAATTCGGAAGGTGGGGATCGAGTTTCTTCACTGAGATTGGACAGGAGAAGAGCCTGTTTTTTGTGGAAGGACGCATTAATGTTTACAAATTCCTGATGCAGAGCCAAATATTGCCAGCTTTTGAAATAGGAGGAAACATAAAACACTATCAGCCAACACCCCGAAAATGCAACTGCGAAAAAAACGACATTGCATTGTTTGTCGATGTGGAATTCCGAGGCATGCCCCCAAAGTTTTTCTCATACTTGATTGATCCGACGAAAGAATGTACCATCAATGGGATTAAATTTAAACCTAATGACAAGACAAAACGCGTCAATTTTGAAAAAAAAACAATTGTTCTATCGCCAGGTGAGAACCATTCTATACATAACGGTCAAGTGAATCTAATCATATTCAACGAATATACTATTTCTTACAATTTTTATTTAATTTGTAGGAACAGTGAGGATCTTTGTTGGAAAACATCATCCGTCCGAGTATTTTGCGGGAGTGCTTGGCAATGACTTTGATTGGAAAACTGTAGAGGAGAAGTTTAGGATATTTTCCTTAGGGTAAAAAAATGCTTACATTCCCAAGGACTATGTGTTTACGACAGGTTTTTGTACTCCTTACTAAATTACGGTCATATTTATTGATTGTAGTTAAAAAGAATTTGCATTATATGTGCAATTCAAACAGTAATGTGTTATTTAAAGCTAGTTGAGTTTATCAAAATTTAATAATAATTATAGAATATTTTGTAATTTTGTATGTTGTAATAGTATTAAATTTTGTACTACTAATATAACTTGTTAGTATCGGTATGAATGCGTTCCCAACCTTGGAAATATGTTAGCGATAAAAAATAGTTATCATATGTGATTTATGGATGTAAATTTGCAGTTCCTTTGAGTAAGCATTAAGCAATTACATTAATAAAAGTCAAGTAACAAAAGTAAAGAAGAACATAGTGTTGACTAGACTAATACCACATTTATTTCGGCACACTTTAATTACGTTCATGCGAATATAGTTCGAACTAAAAATGAATGCCTTCGGATTTGACAATATATCTGATGGTGTAAAACTACTAAACAGTTTGGCGTTAATTTTTTCGACGTATGTCATGGCACATAGAGATAGGGTTGGTTATACATTTACAAAACATACCAAGGTTCCCTACAATACTGGCGAAATTTAGACTTGCTGCTGTGTCCATAAAAGTTACAACGCACATGACCAATGGAACAGGATTTTATGGGAGGCAGTGCGACTTCTAAGAATATTCGGCAAAAGACTAAGTACAAAAAATGGGATCCTAGACTACAAAAAACGAGTGAAAACACTTGTAATGTTGATGTGCCCAACAAATAAATATACTCACTTTGCCAGTGACATTCGTCCAGGCGGAACTGGATAACCTTACATTTGTCAAAATACCTTCTCTCTCACTAAATACCTCAACCCGATTCACTATTGTGCTGTTCTGTTTTGTTCTGTTCTGTTCTGTGCTCGAACACTCCATACCTCGACTCACATGTGTGATGTTTTGTTTTGTTCTGTTCTGTGCTCGAACACTCCATACATCACCCTCACATGTGTGCTGTTCTGTTTTGTTCTCTTCTGTGCTCGAACACTCCATACCTCACCCTCACATGTGTGCTGTTCTGTTTTGTTCTCTTCTGTGCTCGAACACTCCATACCTCACCCTCACATGTGTGCTGTTCTGTTTTGTTCTGTTTTGTGCTCGAACACTCCATACCTCGACTCACATGTGTGCTGTTTTGTTCTGTTTTGTTCTGTTTT
>JAAXNX010002702.1:0-12589 GCA_036491905.1 Folsomia manolachei
GTTGTAGGTCGCTTCTATGTAAATCTAATCTCGACAAATAGATATCATGCCACTCTAGCCATCATATTTGTTTAAGCTCCTACTTTGTTTCATGACGCCATGTCAAACAAGATCTGTAATGAGAGCATCAATACCAATTGCTCAACCACTCCGAGAAAATTGCTGAATGCTGCTGTAAAGATTATTTATTTATTCTGTATATTTCCTTTCCAAACATGCTTAATTGTACTTGAGTTAATTTGCCCCTTCATTCCTTACTCGGCTTCTAGTAAACATTAGAATGCCATGAAATCAAGACAAATACGGGATAATGATGATGATTGACAAAAGAGTAAACAAGTAAAACTCAACATCATTTCGGACAACATAAGTAAGAATGCTCATAATTCTAGATAATGTAGATCTGGCCTGAAATATGAATTATACTAATTTTCATTACATGTTTATCTTACTTACAAGGGAGCAGACTGCATATAACTACTACCTAGCCAAAGAAACTCTTCGTCTCATTTTCATTTTCTTTGAAGTAAAAATGGAGTTTCATTACATCTTAGGTTTGGCAAGCATAGTTTTAGACAGTAATTTTAATCAAGCTCTGCTTGTTTTGTTGAAGCAAAGATTAGATTACCCGACAGCTACACAACTTGAACAAAACAAACCATGGGCATAAATTTTTGCAAGCAAGCATTCCCTCTACACTTAGTCTTTGCATGTTTTGCAAATTTATAAAGGGAAGCAAAGTTTTTCTGAGCTGTCGCCAATTTTCTTCCATTATTCATTCATTCAGTGTCATCATCTTTTGAAGAGATGATTATGTTTGTTTGCTTGTGACAAGCACGACAGAACGAGTCGGGCTCAGACACCGCTAGACAAAAATGTTGCATAATTAACAGTTTGTGTCACATACGTAATTGTATGTACTTGCATATGGCTAACTACGTTTTGAGAATGGCGTTCATTCCACTTTTTTCGTACGCTACAAAAATTAGTGTAATTTAGTGATTAACATTTTTTTATTAAATAAGGTGTGTTACAAGGGGTTGGCAGTTTAGTTAATTACACGAGTAATCAAAATGAAAGAGCATAAATAAATGATAATCACATTTAGTGATTAACATTTTTTTATTAAATAAGGTGTGTTACAAGGGGTTGGCAGTTTAGTTAATTACACGAGTAATCAAAATGAAAGAGCATAAATAAATGGCAATCACAATAAGCCGTTGTAGAATTATAGTTTAAAATTATAAACGCCATAGAATTTTGGGGTTGGTTTAGAAAAATTTGTGACATCGACATGCTAGTTATTTCGAGATATAATTATGTTGTAATTTAAATTTCACTTTATAATTTTAGAATGTGAGATGATGAGCTGTGATTCTGTTTTCTATTTAATGACTGCCTTCGTGCAACGGGATATCACCCCACCAGTTCCTAGGCCTATGAATGAAACGGAAGTATCGCAGAAGGTATCGATCCATGAAATGACGAACCCAATAGGTTGAATTTCCTAAATTTTGCAAAAAAAAAGAAAACAATTCATTTAAAAAATGTGTTTAGCTGATAACTGCATTTCTGTCAATGGCTCACCTCGGAATGCTGCCATCATCCACGCCTCATAAATTGCGGTGTAGTACAACAAGTTGCCCAGGACCATGTAACCCCCCGCGAAGAAATTGTCATCTAATTGTATAATTCCAAAATATTACTATTTATTCTTCTGCCTAACTTAATTATTTAAATGCATACCACCAATGCTCATGAAAGTGAAGGTTGCAGCCGCTGGAACGACATGTCCATCGGAATTGGCGATCTATGGAAATTCAAAATAACTCATAATCAATTATAACCATATAAATTCAACCCAACCAACTAACCCATCGATACAAGATTCGCATCAAAGTTTGCAACGCTCCACCACCCATGCCGTAAACAAATATGCGCCAAAGGATGTAAATCGAGTCGCAGGGATCTCTCCGGAACCATCGCCACCAAATCCGCCATGATCCACCGACATCCAAGTTCCCATCCGCGCCCATGTAAACATGTTTCAACATCTCCAAATTCACTCCGTTTTGAAGATAGCCAAGTCGATAGCCAATATAGATTCCAACTAGTAATATTGCAGCAAATTTCCATTCATGTCAATTACCGACGAACAATTAACATACCAAAAGATCCGTAAAGAAAATCCACGATATTTCCTTGCACATTGAGATAAAACTTGGGTCCGGGATGTGAAGCCATCCTCACCAACCCGGGAAGTACTCGGCTTGCTTGCCCCCCACATATGGTGTCAGCAGATGGGGGCTCCACAGCTACGTATGAAAAACAGGGAGAGGATATTTAATAAAATCATAATTAACATGATAAATGATAAACCAAAGAAATTGCTATTAAGGTATTTATGCAATTAAATTTAAGTACTACTCACGCATCCCAACAGAAGTTGGAGGGTTAACTTCGGTCAATTGGTAAAAGAAGGAATCCGGAGTCCGAAGAACAACCCGGTCCCGAAACATTACTGCTCCGCTGGTAAAATTGGACCACGCTGTGACATTAATTATTCAACATTAATTATGGCACATACACAAACAGTACTACGCAAGGATCTACGAATTGTCTTACCCATTTTTTTAAAGGATTCCGCTGATAATTCAGAAATTTGAAAATTTAATACTTGCAAATCCTCACAACTTTTTTGAAGGATGTTGGATCTGGAGAGACTGGTGGACACAGAATGGCAACAAATTGCAGAAGTGCTGTGCAGCGTCAGATGTTGAATAATTGAACTTCAATTGCCATGGGTATCCAAGCCATTTTTCGCGAACCGGAATAAAGTCACAATAAAAATAGAGATATTTCAAAAAGTCCATCATTCAATAATTTGTAATTTTTTGGTAATATCATGAAAAGTTAAAAACGCATGGAAAGTAAGCATCCTCCAACCGACAATGACAAGCTGAATTAAGCAATATACTTCCTTCCTCCAGAAATGCAGATAATTATCCCTTTGTATTTATTAGTGATAATGTAAATTAATAGACCGTTGATAACCGACAACCCCGATTGGATTGGTTTGTGGGATCATATTAAATTCATTTATAACTCTTGGTATACTACTTTTAACTGGTAGTTTGTTCATATATGTATTTCTCTAAAAATATTAACTCCTTCCCAATTGCATTCCTCATTTTCCATGACTCAAGAATAAAACTCTGCAATTCAAAACTTGAATCCGAGTGTTGGACCTTATTTCTCTTGATTTTTGTCCAAATTAATAATTTCCGCATGGCTACAACAAGTGCGGCTGATGGCCACAGTCACACCCACACTGTGAATTCAATGTGCCACATCCCAGGAGATGGAGAGGAATGTTCCAGTATTTCAAGTATTCTGCGATATTGCAAACACCGAGTTTTGTACCCGTATCTCAAACTACTGGGGGTCATGGGGCTAAAACCTTGGACGGAAGACGATACCTGTGCATTTTTTCGAATTCTCAACAAACTTTGGGTTGTGTTTGTCATTTTGCTTCTCATCACTGGATATATCCTTCAATTTGTGACCTGTTTTCGGTATTGCTCTTGTTTTCATTAATAATTTTATGAGATAATTTATATTACTTGTGTGGTTTAATGTATTCAATGTAGTGTGTCAAATTTAGCGTGTCAATTCTCGGACTGACGAAAAACTTTGTTTGGTTTAGTGCTTTTCCCAAAATGACTTTTTTCTCACTTTTCAGTGTTGGAGAAATTCTGCTAGATATTTCATATGCATATTTTGTGAGCCTTTGGCCACAAGGGAGCCAATTTACTTTGTTTTGTTTCATATCTTAGCCAACTGTGGACTCGCCTAGAATTTATTGAGATTTCAGAGTTTATGTACTTTGCCTAAAAATCATCCTCCGACTTATCTTTTTGGCAGTGAGAACCAGTAAGGAAATGAAGTTTGACTTTGTCTTTGGTATGATATTGTTTTCGTGCAAGGGCGTGCCCTTTTAGTTTTGGTTTCGTTGTATAAACTAAAATTAGCCACAACTTGTATAACTTTTGCCCTCTACCTACGGACAACTGTTTCTGAGATTGGATTTTGCGGGTTTTGAGAACAGAATTAGATGAGATGTAAGGTATCCTGCATAGACATGCATGATAAAGGATGAGAACATAAACATCTCTTTGATCGGACTTATGGAATAATACTCCCCGATGAGAACAGAAATTTTCCATGTATTTGACCTGAACTGCTCTGCTAGGCCGGAATCAATTTCATTACATCTCAATTTATCCCTATTCATCAATGGGATCCCACCACCTAATTTTTCTTCGTATATCGATAATCCTGGCGTGGGATAACTGTGCAAAGTCGGTGGGGATGTACTGATTGATAGTGGGCTTATTGGAGTAGAAACTAAAATAGATTGTGGTTTATATGTCCTTTTTGTCTGAATTGACCTGACGGAATGGAGCCCAGTTTAGCAGGGAACAATATCGGCTGCACTAGAGTTAACGTATTTTATCCTTATCCACAGTCTGGAACGTATGATGAGCTGGAATTGAAGGCAGGGACGTAATTTCGGAGTGAAAAGGTTTTTTGGCATTTGACAAGGAGGACAGGAAATTGCTCGTTTCATTCGCTCTCATCCCTCGGTCACGTCATTATTATCATCATAACCTGTAAACTGTTGCAATAATGTGATCCAAATTACACTAGACTCATGGAAAACTTATTGGTCGTCCTTTGCATTAAAAGCCAGTATGAGAATGGAACCTTGCCGGATATATTGCAAACTCCACATTAAATGATCCTTGTCCTCATTCAAGTTATCGATTGCCAATTAATTTTTAATTAAATAAAAGGTTAATTGTTATTGTGGTTGGTGATGAGACTTCCTATTTACGATTCCGATGTTAATCCAAGTATGTACAATTCTTGAAAACTAATTTTTTATTTTCTTCCTGCAGTCGTGATTACGGATTTGACTATGAAGTCCAATCGCCAATCTTCCACCCAAATGACCATTCAGATGCTGTTAACGCATCTAACTTAATTGATAGCGAACCACTTATCCCATCATTAACTAATTCATCTTTAAATCATACCGGGATCACTAAGAAAAACAAAATTTACCTTTCACCAACGCAGCTTCCTATTACGGACACATCAACAGCCTCCAGTAGAGATGACTCTTCGGAAGTTGGAGTAAAACGGGAATTATATATATCACAGCATTTGCAATGGAAATGCATTCTACGTCCATTTGATACCGAGTTTTCTCCATCTTATCGCATTTGGTTACATGCTTGGCCTCTACTGGTTGAATCATGATGAACAACTTCAAAATTTAATGGAACGGGTAATTACTAAATCTTACAAAACTCTTATTTTCTAAAACTTAATGCTGATATAAAATTGACTTGTCCACTTCCAGGTATTCATTCAAGCCACCCATGCTCATTCCGCGTACTTTTCACAGAAGCGGGTAGTAAGGACATTAAAATTTCTGGTATTTTTTGGCACCCTGTGGTTAATGTGTTCTATGGGATGTATGATTTTCCAAATTGTGTTCAGCCACGTTCGTCTCAATTTTTGGCCTCAACTAGGGTAAGTCATTACAATTAAGTGGGGATTTTAATGTTCTGTAGAATGATGTTTTGGTTTAATTTTGTAACTAGCATGTTTACTAACACTACACGAGTTATGAGATTTTATGGCTACATAGAAGAGACATTATATTTCTTGTTGTCATGCGGTCATAAAAAGGTCGTAAACGGAACGTTATATTTTGTTATTCATGCGGAAAAAAGTCGCCCTTTCCCTTGTGCATGCTATACCAATAAAAGATACCATTACAAAAATCTATGAGGAAACGGCGATTTTTAGGTGCACTTACCGCAATGATGGTTTGAGAATCAAGGGTCACAGATAGTTCCAGGCAAGTTGCAAAACTCAGTCGGGCATTTTTGGAGCTGAACTCTGACTAAAAAGTAGTGACGGATTAATGTTGTCCTCTATCGTATTACTTAACCAGCTTCACACGAATATTAAAGGCGTCAAGTAAGATTTTTTTTATGGCGGATATGTCCATTAAGTATTACATTTCTTTAAGTTATTAGGAAAATCGCGTTGCATTGTTTTTGTCGTAAATCTTAATTTTGCATTCATTACTAGATACAACACAAAGCAAGTCTCCGTTGAGATTGAACACAAGTTGGAGAAAAGGATAACTGAGAAGCTGAATCTTTGTTCTCATTTTCGCACTGTTCCAGTACATGGTTTCAGTTGCAATCGTGCTAAATTAATATTAGCAAAACTCACGTAAACGGAGAGCGTGCTTTGTTTGTTTTGCGTTGTTTATATTTCGTCGTACATAAATACTTTGGTAATGGACAGCGTGAACTGTGGTGGTCCACACGCATATTCCCTCAGCTTGACATAAACAAAAATGGTAGTAGCTTACTCAGAATTGTAACATGCGAGAAAGTAAATGAAGAAAATAACATGTTTTCCAAACTCAAGCTTTTCCACTCTTATCCATTTGACACCCACACCATTCAGATCCACATCTGGAGCTGATTGTGAGTCTGAGCTGGATAGAAAGTAATAACAAACTAGCTTTCTTCTGGTTCAAAGCAGTTGACCCACATTTGTTGATGCTGATACTCCCGAGCCAACAAACTGCTATTACTCTCCTACTGGCTAATTACTTTCGTATAGTGTTTCTTGGATGAAGGTTTTTAGTTGTATGGAACAGGACAACGAAAAGGACATCGGCAAATGTGTCCATATGCATTGTTATCGTGCACACAAATGAAACCTTAAGTAAACTATGGTCATTCAATGATTCTGACCTAATGGGTTTGCACTACTATCCTCAACAACAACTGCTCAGGGTGGAAGTGTTTTTAGAGCATTATGAACAGTTTTCACTCTGTGCAAACACTACGCAATGAAATTAACCAGCTAAGCTTCCTTCCTACATATTTTGAACGTCATCATTTTGACACTAAAATTTGCTGTTGTGCAAAAATGGTCATTGACTTTCTCGCCACGTGTGATCGCTGTTGCACTAGGAATGGTAGGATTTAAGCGAATGGTAATGGATGGTGGACCTGACTTTTTCAATGGGAAAATAAAATATTGTGTCGTTGGAAACATTCAAATATAAAACAGTCCAGGAACTGAAAATCTTCAACAAAAACGACAATATGGCTGCTTTCCAGTTTTGCATGTTATTGTTTGTTGCCGGAAGCAGAGGACAACTCGGAGGTGAAGTTAAAAAATGTGCAAAAAACTGACATCTGGACAGTGACGAGGAATTGCAAAAAGGTTGAAATTTTTCTACACGCTTATTCTTTTTGGAAGCTGTGAAAGTAACATGCGAAACAATTTTCACCATGTATGATACATTAGAATGCTCATTGAGATTAAGACATTTCGTGCATGCACAATAAAATTATGTAAAATTGTATTCGTTAATTTTGCTGTTAAAATGTTTCCAATTCTAAAATTAGTTGCTAACTCAATTTTTGTGTTGGTAATATTCGCATCATCGCATCCATTGAAAATTTTTTAGGGGATTAAAGTTGTCATCTCAATATAATTAAGTACTCTGTGCAAACATTGTTATAAGGAGGCTTGCCGGGGGCATTGGAAGTAAAGTGGAGCATCTACATTTCCGTTAATGTCCCATGGGTAACATTTCAGAAATTGCTGTGCCATGTGTGCGGAAATTTGAACCGACATTTAATGCTTTATATTTACTTTGTTTTCCTTGAGTGAAATGCAAATGCCTGCAGATGCGTGCCGGTATTTATATCGTACAAACTAGTGACGCAAATTTATGACGTTTTCACATGAGCTGATTTAAGTTGTACTTTAAAGCAGCCAAACAAGCATTTTATTGCTCAAACACATAATGCGTATTATTGTAACTGTTATGAAGGTAGATCTGTTCGTTTGAATAAATCTCAACTTTGTTATGTGGCAAAAACATTGGATAAAGAGATCTGGACAACCCAAGGAGAAAGTTTTTCTATCTGTTGGTCGATGAGCTTTGGATATTACACGAATAAAAATGGTACTATGCAATGCTATGTTTAAAATTTTAGCTATTGTCACATGCAGTACTTGGCTTTCGTATGTCGTATACAGTGACTAATTAATTTAAGCATACCGCATCATCGAGACTTGCCAAAATGCAGTTTTTATAACGTCAGTCATTATTCTCGGGATAAGAATAATTACAAAACTATTTCCCAACCGGGTTCATCCCAAACCGTTAACTGTTAAAACTATACAAATGCACTTCAAGGTTAAAATATTATGCAACTTATTTTTTTTACAGGGAGTTGGAGACAAGATCGTTGGCTTCTATTATGGCCGTTTCAGCCGTTTGGCAGGATGCTATCCAAGTCACTCTCATCATATCATATTGTATTCATTGTCACCTTCTCTCAATTTATATGGAGTTCATCCACAATCGTATCTCTCAGCATTCCATCACGCTCTTAGAATGCATAAAGGTTAGACAATGTCAATTAGCATGCCTATTAGTCCCGCAGTGGAAGGAGTTTAAGTCTTAATTAGCTTTGCTATCTTTGTCAGTCAAGGAAGTTGCCAAAATAAATACTAGCTCATAATCTTGGTTAAATCTCCAACTACTTAAAGTATGTATTTTTTTTAGGAAATCGGGGAAATTGAAAAACTCCTTCGCTACATAAATAGCGAGTTGGCCTGTGGCGTGATGCCACTACTTATTCTGGACTCAATGTTTTCTATTGGAAGTATCAAATTTTTAGTGGGACGGAATCCAGAAACAAAGCCATATACTATGCTGACCGCTTGTTTTGCATGTATATCAGTGGATATTTCTTGTGGCTTTACCCCTCATACAGGTTACTTATAGTCTGAGATTTACATTATATTTAAACATCTCTAAAATTTAATAACTAAATAATGTTCAGGGAGCAAAATTAAACAGTTCACTAAAGAAGGCCAGGGAGCTTGGACACATCGTAAGAATGCGACCTTTCGGCTACCAAAACTACCAACTACAAGATCTTGACTCTTTTCTACTTTTTGTTTCAACAATGAAGGTAGGAATACTTACGTTTGACATGCACAATAAAAATCATAATTCTTAAGCCACATTCATGTCAAAGATAGATGGACGTTCGTATCATGAAACTTCCCTTGACTGCTGCAAATCTTTCTATTCTTTTTTTTCTCACCATCTTTATAATTTTGCTGTGGGGATATTTCCAGTGAAGATCTGAGACCTCACCCAAGACTGACACAAAGGACGTCTCAGGATTAAGTTATGATTGACATGCAAAGAAAAACAAAATTATACAAATGGGGATCAAAAAAATTGAAAAGATCGTAGGATAAAATATCTAGACTTTTGTTACTTAAAAACAAAATATTAAAATTAATTAAAGTTCACAAATATCCCAATTACATAACAACTTTTCATTCGCGTCGTTTATTTCTTATTGCTGCAATAAATAAGCTTGACATTTACGAAAACGGACCGAAATCCGTTCATACGGCTCAATATATATTTTAATTTACCATTATTTACGGACTTTTATAAATACATGACATTTATTTACCTTAATTACTTTAACCACTTTTTATACCATTTATCGCAGAATATACCGTTCATTCACGACCTTCGATTTTCCATCCAATTAAGTTTATTCGGATACCTTTAAGATAGTTACTTTAATTTATGATGTTCAGAGCATAGCTCTGTGTCGAATCATACATAGCTCGCATTCATTTACTTTAAAAACACGAATTTAATGGCTTTCCTATTCTCTAATCCTATATCCTATGTAAAAATGCTTTCTCTCATATCGGCTTTGGCTCTGGATTTAATTATTCTACGCGACAACACATAATAGCTTATTCTCCATCTATCTGAATATTTCTCGCAGTTTTGATTCATGAAATTTATTGGTTACTTAATGTACTCTGGTACAATATTTTAACTTATATTATTACTTATTTTACACGCAACATGACAATATTCATGACATTATCATGTTCATATCATATATATTAGTATCGAGTAGTTTCTTTACATTTGGTATAAATTTTACAGATGAAGAAACAATTTTGTGTGTGAAATTATCCGCCTATAAAATTATTTTTGTAATGTTTATCCATTCAGGACTAAGAGTTTCTTCGCAGTTTTCTCTCCTGTGTTTGGTATTTATATTATGCAAGCCGTAATCTTAGTTATTTTCCCAGCATGCCAAAATTGAAACTGAGAGTTTGNATATTATGCAAGCCGTAATCTTAGTTATTTTCCCAGCATGCCAAAATTGAAACTGAGAGTTTGTACGTGTCGATAGAAAATTTGTTTAAACTGATTGTTTGTCGCCCGGTTCTTGACTTTCGGTAACTGGATCCGAAGTATAGTCATAGTCCGTGGTTGTAAAGGTTATGATTTTTTTTTACAAAAAGACAACAGCTAATCAATCCGAACGTCTTATTCCTAACATTTAACAGTTTCAAGCGGTTCCAAACTTACAATTTCGCACTAGGGCAGGGGCTCCAACGTTCAGTCTTGCATTGAGATTGCACATTTGCAAATAAAGCATGCCATGCCAAAGTAATCATGCACTTGAAATTTCTAAATGCAAAGCAAAACAAAAAAAAACAATAGTCCGATGAATGAATAATTTCCATTTTAATAAGCAACAAAACAATCTTGTACAAGATTCAATGAAAACGATATAAATGAAATATTTCCACTTCGATGGAACAAACCGGTCTTTCAGACGCAAACTAATAAATAGGATTATGTACAGTCTCGTAAAGCTAATAAAGGACGTGAATACAATAAGTAAACATCATAATACTCGATTGAAAAAAGTCAATAAATAAATTTACAGGTAAAATAAGCAGGATTTGGAATTGCTAAAGAAATAATAATGACAAACTTTGTTTTTTAAAGTAATAAAAGCCTATATTATTTTGTGGTTGTCGTGCAGTTAAGCAAATTGATGCACACAAACGTATATAAAATTCATTTATATGCTGACGCTTTTTATCTCCGTAAAACTAGCTAAATAGCTCTGACTGACGGTTACGTTATTAACCAATATTTTTATGAGCTATACATTTGCATTTACGAGCCTCTACAATTAACTAAAACCTAAAACCAACATCGTTTCATACTTGATAGTAGATTATGTCAATAATTTAGTTACTCCTAATTAAATACCATCATTATCCTAAATTACTTGCGATGTCGGTAGGCAGGGTAAAAAACATTGAATAAGAAAGTGTAATACATAGTGATTTTCGTCCTTGGTAAATAGCAAAATGCTTTGTTATAAACCTCGGCTAAATAATTTCAATTTAACAACGACAACATAAGCGATCCTTAGCAGTAAACACTCAACGATTACTATGTATATAGTACACGAGTTAAAATTAATTTCCGATCAGTACCAATTAGGAATCCAGGACGAACATCTAGTGTCTAGCTTTTTTCTAATTATATTTGTATAATTTGGAGAATATATAAATCTCACTTTTGATTTTTGCAATTAAAAATAAATACGTTTCCCACTTGATGAATGAGTGACATCAATTCAAAAACAGTCTACGGGACACGCAACTCAACAGAACCAATGATTGTGCATTTGCAATCAAGTATTTAATGATACTAGTTAATAGTGGTTACTGATTTGATTTTTTGATCTTCTCATACAAAAGTGTCACAATGGTAGGAACTTAAAAGTAGTTCGCAATCTGAATTTAGACTCAAATTTAAACTGTGGACTAATAGCATAAAGTTAGGAGTGAGCATTAATTAAGTTTAGTCTATGATTACCAAATACACAAATATCAGTGTGAACTCATTTTTAGCTGACTTGAATAGAATAGCACTAATAATAAAGAGATGATGATGAGTGATCGAGTGACTTGAATTCCTTATTAAGCATAGGTGGCCTAAGAGGACACGGGAGAGACCACACACAAAAAAACCACAGTCTAAGTTATATCACAGGGAAGAGCATTTGCTTTTTGTCCATATGGCCATATATAAAACACATTAAGCTGCACAAACAAAAAGTTTGCACTTGTGGGTTACACCATGGGGTGGTGTTCACCAGAATGATTAACCGTCTCCATTCCATCCGGAGGTACTCTAATAGTTCCATTTCCATTATGAATAATCCTTCCTCCGTTTAAATGACCATTGGGTGGAGGGATGTTTGGCGTTGTAATGAAGGATTCCACTCCGGGTGGCGGCAGTAATGGCGAAGGACTAGTAGGGGTGTGAGGGATTCCTCCATTGCTTGTGCATGAGATTGCTTCCATACATCGGTAAAGGAAAAGATAATCGTCCTGAAATTATAACAGAAAAAAAATTAATAAACGTCCATTATTACAAAAAAGAAGCGCGACTTGACTTTTTCAAAGGAACCTACCAAGGTCTTCCAGACTCCTGGCCGCTGTTCGTGAAATAGCTTCGCATACATGTAGACGTCAATATGACCCTCGAAATTCATTTGTTTCACCAATGTTGTTAGCGTACAAAATGTAGCTGCTTCCGTTCCACCAAACC
>JAAXNX010002703.1:0-12588 GCA_036491905.1 Folsomia manolachei
AGCTTTGTGCGTATCTCATGCCTCCAACCAATTCCCGTCTTTTTTGGGTATAGATTGAGATTTATTTCCACAACCACATTCATCCTCCCTAACATTTATTTACTGAGTAAAGTGACAACAGGAGCCAAACCAAGAAGTAAATTTCCAGACACGCATTGTTGCAAAAAATACTAGAGAATAAAGAATTTGTCCTGCAAAACTGGCCCAAGGGAGCAATATCCATCCACCAAGCAAACCATGGAATTGAATGCATGAGCCAAATTGCGTCACAAATCTTTGTTGTAGTTTCTTCCCAGAAAACATCAACAGCCAGAACTTGACTGGCTCACATCACAAATTACATGAAAATGGGGGAAATAAATGTCACGATAAAATTCATGTAAAGTTGCAAATGGGAGTGCAAAATTTAAATTCATGAGATTATTAAAATTATTTTGCATCATAAATGTCTTCGGCTGGGTGGGTGGTTCCTGGAAGAATTTCTTTGGAAGAAAAGATTTTTGCATTTTAGACAAAGAAGTTGCTTATATTTTACAAAATGGGTATTTTTTACAGGAATACGATTACTTTTAGAAGGGAGGACGGTCAGTTTTAAGAATTATTCGTGTTCCCTCAGCTTAAAGGAGGGTTCCATTGCATGTCTTCACAAAATTATCATTAGTTTCTGCATCCTTTGTCTGGAGTCGGAGTAATGCCCGGACAGTGTTCTTCCTTCTTTGCGAAGAAAGTAATAGAAATTCATTTCATTATCTTTACTGACTGAAATTGGTGTTTCCTTAATTCATTGTTTGACATTGAATTGAAACTGAGGAATTGGAGATGGGCATAGTATTTATTTTAAGAAAATTACAAGTGTGATCAACATTATACTAAAATGAGCCAAATGTAAGCTAGACCTTCATACCAAGTCATTTTAATAATTTGACTACAAACAAAAAAAATCCAGTGCGTGTCCAACAGGAAGCAAATCATCCACACAAACATTGTTCAGCTTTCTCCAGTGACTGGACTCTAACTTAGCAATCCTTCTCCCGTTCTCCCAAAGCAAGACCATCCGACCCCATGTCATGCCAAAACCTCATGAATATCCATAAATATTCAATGTTAATGATTATTACGAGTGTGAGACGATTACTCCCACCCTGCAACTACGGACATTGTCCGACATGCACATTCTCCACGTCCATTCCAATTAAAGAAGGAATACAAGGAAAATGGAAGGATAAGCGTAATTTAGAGCTGGAACATGCCAAAGAATCAAAAGGGAAAGTTTGGTCAGGGCGTAATGAAGTTGGATTGGAGGTAAATAAATCAATTCACAGTTTTCTAAATTTTCTTAGAAACAAGTAAGAGAAAGAGAAACAAGTACATAAGCAACCGACGGAAAAAAATGGAATGATGGAGTCCTATGGATCATTTTTATTTAAATCAATCCACCCACACTAGCAAAAATTGGAATTTCTTCAACTTTCTCTGTGAAGAAATTCTCGAGAGGAATTTAACTTGAGACAAAAAGTTTCACTTGCGGGAAGAGCACCAATTTGACTTTTTCCTCAAAAATCGGCTAAAATTGGCGAATAAAATTTTAATCAACTGTCTTAAATTTCCTTTTCTCACCTCATCAAAAAGTGCGAGGACACCCTTCCAAGCCCCACCCACGGAAAATGGATCAACTCCCAGCCCGCATCCGAAAAGAGACTCAACGCCTCGTGAGCGACCCAATTGCTGGAATCAGCGCCGCGCCCAATGAAGAAAATGCACGGTGTAAGTTATCCACTTCAAGTCCAACCTTTTATTAGGTGACCTTTGACCTCTACTCATTATATCTTATCCAGATTTCACCGTGATAATGGCCGGACCCGAGTCCAGCCCTTATGAGGGAGGTGCCTTCAAATTGGAACTTTTTCTTCCGAGCGAGTACCCCATGGTGCCACCCAAAGTGCGATTTCTCACGAAAATCTACCATCCCAATATTGATGGTCTTGGCAGGATTTGTCTCGATATCCTTAAAGATAACGTGAGCAACTCCATTCCTTTTAATTGCTGAGTGTGCCAAATTGTAACAATTTGAATTCGCCAGTGGACTCCAACCCTGCAAATTCGGACCGTCCTCCTGTCCATTCAATCTTTGCTGAGTGCTCCAAATCCCGACGACCCACTTGCCAATGATGTCGCGGAGTTGTGGAAGAAATGCGAGAATGAAGCCATCAAGAAGGCGAAGGAATGGACAAAAATTTATGCTGGGAATTAAATTGCAATGAAGGTACACTGTCATCAAAATTAGTTTATGAAAAAAAGTTGTGATAATTGGTATAGTTAAAAACGGAATTTGTTCAAAGTATGAAAATGTGGGAGGAGAATTTCTAGGAGAAATATTAATTTTTTAAGAAGGGTTTCTCAAATTTTCAAACTGTTTGGAAATAACAACCCTTGCCCAGGTAATAAATACATTTAATTTGTAGTCAAATTGCTAATGTGCCTTTTTATTATTCTTATTGACATTTATTGACGAATCCCTTAATTTACATGACGTACCTCATTTACTTAAATTAAACTCTGTATTCTATCTCTAGCTTACCACCCTGGTTGCAACCAGACCCATTAGAATAGTAGCCACTCCAATAACCCAAACCCCATCTCCAGCACCACTGCTTCCTCCATCCTCACATTTTGACGGGTCTCCATCTGGACACTGGCAAGTTTTTTCGGGGGACAAGATAAGCTGTATGAGGTGCACAATGGGCATTTCCATGATTGACCTTGCATTCTGCGTCAGTCTCACAGAAGTCGCCAAGTAGTTTCCGAATGACACAGCGACCCTGGTAGTAGCGGGCATCTCTCTTTCCGGAGGTTATCGTGTCGTAGCATTCACCTGGACGGAGCAAAATAGAACCTTAGAGATAAGTAATGATAGGCGTTTTTGTCTTAACTCACACTGCAAGGTGGCCATATTGCATCGGGTCAAATTTCCTAAATCACTCCGAGTACATTCATCATTAAATCGGCAGGAGGGGTAGGTGTCACGAGGATTTAGAGGATGTCAGAGTGTAGCAAATGTCTGATTTCAGCTCCGTTTTCATTCCTTCCTGAAAACATTCGCATCTTCCTAAATCATTGTTGCATCTGTAATGAAAAATAATAGTTTGGTATTTAATTCATAGTTTGTCTCATATTATGGGAATCTCTACGCTTACACACCTTGAGTGCCGCCCATAAGTGGAGACATGACACTGGAAATTCGTGGTGCAACGAAAATCATCCTCCGGATAAGGAACAAGGACGCAATGCTTCATTTCTGCGTCGTAAATGGTGGCCTTGTCGGATGGAGCGCATTCACAGTAGCAAATGTCTGATTTCAGCTCCGTTTTCATTCCTTCCTGAAAACATTCGCATCTTCCTAAATCATTGTTGCATCTGTAATGAAAAATAATAGTTTGGATTTTGATTCATAGTTTGTCTCGTATTTTAGAAGTCTCTACGCTTACACACCTTGAGTGCCGCCCATAAGTGGAGACATGACACTGAAAATTCGTGGTGCAACGAAAATCATCCTCCGGATAAGGAACAAGGACGCAATGCTTCATTTCTGCGTCGTAAATGGTGGCCTTGTCGGATGGAGCGCATTCACATTTTCCACTGGAAGAGCAGACCAAAGATTTTACCTCACGGTCACAATTAACTAATTTTGACCCCTCTGACACGGTCCCGTTGACGCAGGGTTTGCCATAAAATGAGTCGTGTGGAAATGAGCGCCAGGCTAGGGTGGGGGTGGCCAAGAGTAGGATTGTTAGCAATTTTTGCAACATTTTTGTTATAAAATATTTATTGAAAAATATTGAGAGGTGTAAATGTAATGGCAGACTGTGGTTTGAGAATGAATGCAGGAAAGAGTTTTGCTTTGCAGGTAGATTAGATTTGGCTGGAGCAAATTACCGGATGAATTTGATGAGCTCATGTTTGTATAGTTATCTTTTATCTTATCTTTTGGTGGTCTGGCTTGTTGGAAGTGTTAGTTATGAGTACATAGAGTTAGGTACATGGTACAAGTCACTTATGTGCATATGGATTTGTCATTGTCACTCTGTCAATGAAACGCAAGGTTGAGTTAACTATTGCAGCATTAGTTAACTGGTTGATGCGGATGGGAAGTAATGACATTATTTGCTCACCTATGCTATTTAAGTAACAGCACCAGTTACAGTTAATACTGAGTCATATTTCTGGAGGAAATAGTGGATGTACTCAGATTTTGTAATTCACTACCAGGAAAAGTACAGATTTTTGTATTGAAATTGCCGACTGATATATTTTTTAGCACTTCTATAACGAGGTTCATAACACGCCACACAAGCGAGTGTCCGCGTGAAAAATTGGTTTCTGTCACAATTCTTCTTTATGCCCATACAGCCCTCGTCTCATCTGCTCTACATTCATCTATCTTACATTTCAAATCTTGACCAAAAATTCCAAATTCAAACGAGTTTGAATAGAAAAGACATTTTTATAAAAGCTGTGAATTAAAAAAAAATGAGTTTCTAAATCCATGTGGCAGAAGACGGATGAAAAATTCTGGGATTTTGAGGATAATGGATTTCATTTCATTGAAAATGTTGAAATGTGAATCGGATGATACCATTCCAAGGCGAATGCGAGGCTCTGGTGCATATCTTCGTTCGATCATTGATTCACAGCATTTTTTACTTTTCCAGAAAAATAATTTTTCACTCCATGTCAGGCTCTGGGATTTTGAGTATTATTTGCAAATGTCCTTTCAATTTCTGGGTTTGCTTCCTTCTTCTCTCATGTTTGTGGCCAAAGTCCGGCAGAATTTTTTGGTTTTTCTACACACACAAAGTCGGGATATTACGCAAGAACCCGGATTGAGAGGACTTTGCTGTATGTGAGCTTGTGCTTTTTACCAAAACGACCAAGATGTGACATGCTACCAAAAGAAAAGCTTTGTTAAATATTGGATTTGCTTTCCCTTTGAAGCCGTAAGATTCTCTGCGAGGATAGCCAGGCTTCTTTTTACTTAGTTTAAGGGTTTTAGCCCCGTTTTTCGTCACTACTACAAAAAATGTACAGTTTGGATAAAATGTTTCTTTGGGTTGACGGATTGACCACAAACTTTTGAAGCTTGTGCTGACAAATTCAGACAAGGGAGGATGTGGACTTTCTATTAAAAGCCAAATTGGGATGGTTTCTTATATCCGGTGTAGCAAAGAGATTGAATTAAAGCCCTGCACTATACTTTGGATTCATAAGGATAGCACTTTTATGACAGGGATTTCATAGGACTTAGAAATCCGGAGAATGAGAACAATACAAAATTATTATTCCTCTCATTTCAACTGTCAAGCTTAATTATGTCATAACTGAACAATGCCCGAATTTTAATTACCCCCACTTAATCCTTCGCCTCCAAATTGTCATCACCACCCCCACAAATGGCAACATTGCCCACTCCAATTTCAATCCGCTTACCCATTCCCTCCCCCTTTTAACGGCTTTGTCATTGAATTGGCTCAAGTGAACTTTCCCATTTAGTCGAGATGACATTTCCTTGTCACCATCATCCAGCCAGTTCGCCATCCATCCAGAACTCATTCTTTTCACAAAATGATGAAAATGAAGCTGATTGGATTCCTCTTTTTCCTGAGTGGAAGAAAAAGGATTTACGGGTTGGACCCTTGGTTTGGTTGAATGCATCCCTGATTTCTTCATCTTTTCCTTTTCTTCTCAGTCTGATCTGATTAGTCTGCCCGTGGATGGAATGGAAAGGAAGAGGAGCTTTGTCCTCTTTTGTTAGTTCGGGGACATTTCCGGGACAAACTAGCTTTATGAGCAGGTTTCAGGTATGTAGCAAGGATTCATTAAATTCTGAAATAAATCCCTCATTTCCTTCAATTAAGAAGGGTTCCTAAAGAACCCGAGCTGGGGAAGAAGTTACAGTTTTTATGGACTGTAAAATAAAAATTTCAACTCACGAAAAAATCGAAATAAAAAAATCAAGCTCAATTGAGTCCAGTTCCTTTCAGTTGCAGAGAAATGTGAGAAATGACAGGAAATGAGGCAAGAAATTGACATTTTTCTTTCCTTCTTTTGGGTTGGATTCCGTATCAAATCCAATTTGAGTAATGTCAACCTAGTTACGCAATATTTCTGATTTATGATTCCATCCTGGTTCAAGGGAATCCTGCTGATTTTTTAGCTTGACTCAGTCATTCCTGCGTAAACCCATGTAGTGGGAGGTATTGACATTTGGAATGAAAAATGTTTGACAGTTTTCGTGCAAAAAACTTTTAAGACTGAAAAACATCGTTTAGAACCCTAAAGGTGGAGGGAATTAAGGAAAAAAACAATTTAAAAAGTAATTAAATCCAATTCTTCTCAAGAAGAAGCCACCTTCGACTAAACCCCGTTTCTTCCTTCAAATCCCTCTTTTCTATAAAAACTCCAATCCCAGCTAAACCACACCAATTTTCTCTTATCAAAGTCAGATGCAGATCCGATTTTATTCAATATCCACAACACAACTCCCATCCCTTCCCCTCGTCTTCTTCATGATAATCACTTCCAACTCACAAAAGACGGAGAAAGTCTCCAATTCCAGGCATTCCAAAAACTTACTCATTTTCACTCTCATCCAACAAATGTCTCCCAAGATTTCCTCCCACGTTCACTTTAAACTTTTGATATTCGATTCCATTCTAAATATTCTTGGCTGAATCATCCCCGCCGTGATATTGGATCCTTCTTTTTATCACAAAGTACAAACTACCATCTAGTTTGTTGCCTTTTGTGAAAGTATAAACCGTGTAAAATCCCTGAATTTCCTCCCGTTAACGACTCCTATTCCAGTATTTCATGCATTTGACGGGTTTTACACAAAGGAGGTCACACAAAGCCTGGTAGGAGGAAGGAGGGTGAATCCAGTTCCACACCGAGTGCAAGGCAGGAAGGTAAGTCTGGCTGGTGAAAGTTTTTCAAAGTAGCTAGCGGGACCCCTGCAGCGTCATTCTAGGGAAATCCGTGAAAAAAAGAAAAAGTATCAGCTTTGGCCAAGAAATACGTTTATGACATATTGAACCAGCAGAGTTGTTGGTTTCTAGGTAGTGTGGTCCAATGTTGGGTTGCATAGTTCCGAAAGCACCTGTTTCATAAGTCTTTAACTGAAGTTGACGTTGACAGGAACAATAAATTCCTACCTCGTCAACTCAACTGCATGTGAATGAATGTACTGTGACTGGTGGAATTGTATGGAAAATGGGAATAATAGGTTTTTTTATGTATGTAACTAGGAGAAAGTATTTAGTTGGTTTCTTGACACGTGTCAACATCAACACATTTGAACAGTGACGAAATCTAATGAGGTTACTTATAAGGGGTGAAGTATTTGGGCAAAAACTTGTCGTTTATTGGAAGTACGGTACAACGCATTCTACAACAATCTGATTGGAGTTAAATCATGTTCATACTTTCCGCAGGAGTGGGCAATAAAGCCTGGAATAGGTCGTTTTACTTACATTCAAATATTTATTGTATTTAAATGTACTCCTACAAAACTTAATAAGTCTTCCAATTAAACTATGCTCTTATTTGCAAAAAAAATTGTTTCCTTGTCACAATATTTTTACTTCAATTCCCTATTTCGTGTTCACTTTTATTTCTTAAATCAACAAAAGAAACTTTCTCAATTTTTGTCTTAATGCATCCTTCACTTTTTCATCTGCTCTCCCTTCTCTTGCACAATCTTTCAGTCAATGTATTCACCATTCCATTCCAAACTTGGGATTGGACAAACAAAGTAAAAAAAATGAAATAAAGTAAATTGATGCAAGAAACTAGTTGGTTGTGCTTTTAGTTCCTGACTCGACCCTCCATCAGAAACTAAATCAAAGGAAAGAAATGAAAAGGGGAGATTTCCTTGTGAACCAGGCTCTATTTTGGATTGGGTAGAATTTGTCAAAAAGTGAATCAAATCAAAGCTGCCTTTTTATCGTTTTTGAAGCGAGTAGGTTTGGTTGGGGTTTGATACAGAAAGAAAGCGAAATGAGGGAGTTTGTACACAACAAAGTGGACGACGAAACTTTGTTACTTTCTTATCTGAGTAGTGCACCCACCACAGTTTTTTTAGTAATTTGTAGCCGGGTAGTTTTTGTCATTTTTTTGCGGTTGAGTGCAAGTTGCAACAAGAAATTTTGTTGCAGGACCTTGTTAAATTGTCAGAAAAATGCTAAGCAAAACAAAAATCTTGAATTACGAATCAAAACACTTGTTTCCTTTTTCTTAAATTACTTTCCCTTCATGGTAATGAAAACGGAGAGCAGAATCCGTCACTCTGACTCAACCCTATTTCCGGTTAGTCTTCCTTCCTAAAACCATCCCGGGTATTATTTCCAACCTTACCCTTCCCGACCCTGGTAAACCCTGCACTTGACATCCGTTCAAGGAATGTTGGAAAAGAATGCGTGAGTCGTAAGTTGCGTAATTTCCGGAGTGACCATCAGACATTTGTCCTGTGAGTTGTGGACTCGGAAGGAAGGAAATTGCGGAGAAATATCGAAAGTTTTCCAGAACCCAACTAGACGAATGGAGGGACAGCAATAAAATCGGGAGCAATGCAATTTAATCTAATGTCCACTATCACATTGCGTCTCTTTCTCGGGACTGGATTGCAGCAAGATTCTCTTATCTACTCGGCTGGACATTTGTATTACTTTACTTCAACTTTTGTAATATCTAGTTTATGGAACATTTGGATAAATTAAGAAATGCATTATGCGTTTTTTGCTTATTACTGGTCTTGAACTTGGATTGAAAATCTAGTTTCGCAATTCTATGTAACTCTGTTTTGCAATATGATATGTCCCCTTTAAAATATGGAATAAAAACAAAATCTCGTTTTAATACAGCAATTTTTTGTATAAAACTCTATTTTCTCAAAATCCAACCTCTCAACTTCACTCAACTCTCTCTCAGCTCAAGTAAAGACAGGGAACTACTTATATTCCCTTCATCCATCCCATTCCCTTGTTACTTCTCTTTCTCCCATATTTCTCATCCCATCAAGCAAAGTAAGTGTTGGCTTATGAAAACGAGTCGTAGCAGAAGAGATGGATATGCAAAGAGATGAAATCCCGATGGAGATTTCATCCCTCCATCCATTCTTCCCATGCTCAATCTCAATACTCAGGATGGATGAATATTCTCGCAAATCCACCACCTCAAAGAGATCCAATTTGCTGTTTCTATCCACCATTTACTACGAGCTAACCACTCACTCAGGCATCAGATTCGACAAGACTCAAACTTAAACTCAACCCGTTTCTGGTCCGATATGACTGACTAGTAGTCAGTGACTAGTGGATAAGCAACCTTCCTCCTGGTCCGTGGGGTCCGTTGGATGGTTTGGTTTTGAGAACACTTTTCTCTTGGCAAGTAAAAGCAACTAGTTTTACTTTTAGTTCAAGCTCTACTGAAACTGGAGATGAAATTGGTATTGACTTTGGTGGGTGGGTGAGTTTGACTTTGGGATAACAGCCGTATGCCGGTGTACAAACAGCGTAAAGAAAGCTACGGATTTGATTGACTGACATGAATGAAAGGCTCGCAAGTAGGGAATTCTGTGGAGAAAGTAGAGAAACAAGCAATCATCCATCCAACTAAGCAAAACCAAACCAGCGTGAGTTCAGTAGAAATCTGCATTTCCTCGTAATAATCATTTGCACTTGTACAGCTTCATTTCATCAATTCCAGATTTACAGATGACTAGCACAGATGGATGGAGTAATGAGTTGGTTGGGAAATTAAAATGAAGCCCAGGGAATTGTTTGAATCAACTCACACATAATTATTTTGTTGTAGACGTAAGCCAAGTGTTTTACTTTGTTCGTGTGCTGTGTTTCACCAGATTGATATGAAATTGTTGACATTTTTTGTATGGAATGTAATAAAATTCTGGAGCAGAACAAAATCAAACTACTCGCATACCGAGGAATGGACACTCCTGTGTCTATGCATAGGAATAAATGAAATGAAAGGGTTATTGAGAATTGGATACTTGTTTTGTTGACAACAGGAATTTCCCACTTGACTCCACCGATAATTCGAATCCTTCCTTCCAACACCCGATAAACACAAATGGTTAGTACGCATCACTATTTCTTCACCAGCTTTGGTTTAGATTTAGTTTCCAAATANCTTGACTCCACCGATAATTCGAATCCTTCCTTCCAACACCCGATAAACACAAATGGTTAGTACGCATCACTATTTCTTCACCAGCTTTGGTTTAGATTTAGTTTCCAAATATCTTTGCCCTACCAGTGGACGGATTATCTTGTATTGTTGCGTACAATTGTAATGATGGCCTGAAAGTTTCAGGATCCGGATGGGGTTAACTATGTTAGCCATGTTGGGCACATGGTATTCTATTCGGTAAGAAGATTCAACCCGAAAAAATACTGAATTTGGTAGATTCTCCTATAAGAAGCCACCCGCTGCTGCTGCTGCATAGCCCAGAGTTCGTCTGGTTGTCTGTCTTGTTTGACTGGCTGGTGGCATCCTTTGGCCAAGTATTGGATGGAATGTGGTAATAAAATGTAATGAAATCTCTCCAGCTTTCACTCAAAGTCAACCCAACTGACGACTTGGAGTGGAGCAAGTAAGTTTCTTGCACAAAGTGAAACTGCCGTGTCTCCAACTTTCACTTGTTTAATTTGCCATGTTGTGGTTGTGGAATGTGAGGACATGCAATGCAGCCTCGTGCCGTCTACGAAATTTTGGTGTCACACTCAGAAATAAGCAAACCGAACAACTTTAAACTTCAAATCTTGCGAGAACTACCATCATAATTTTAATGGATTCGTGAATAGGTTCTAAAATCCAGCAAATTGTTTGGAAATAGTCAATTTCAAGTAATAATGTTCAATGATTTGATGATTAGTTTCATTACCACAAACCACAATGAAAGGTATCCGACAATGTTCTTGTTCTCCAATCCAATAATAGTTGGGAGAATATCGGAACAAGACTTTTCTCATAAAATCATAGTCAACCTTATCGCATTAATGTAACAAGGGTTCGTGGATTTGATGTAATCGAGGGTAAAATACGATATCTTACCCCTGAACCAACCTAAGTTCCGGAATAACTGGTTGCAGTCGAGTGTTCAAAACTCGGACTAGAATTGATTTACCTCCAGTCCATAAATATCCATCAATTCTCTACAATTTAATGTTCAAACTACGCCTTGCCACCTTGCCTTATACTTTCTCTTCCTGGCTTAATAATAGGGCTGCAGTGGAAAGTTTGGATAGTCTTACGCTTTCCTTTACTGTTACAGTTTGGCCGTCTTCCTCCTCTCCATGATTATTTAATGGATATTCCATACGAATTCGGACTTGGTTTATTGCGTGTTTTAAACCATTGGAGAAGGTTTCTGTGGAAGCATGGCTAGAACCATAGTTTATGGATCGCCCCAAATCCTAAACGGAGCTTGACTTCCTTCTCCTATGCAGAATGAAAAGAATAATCAAGGTAATAGGTTGAAGTTAAAGGAAACAAAGTTAAAGGGATAGATTTGAAGTTGGAGAAATGCGGTTGAGAGAGAAAAAGATATCAATAATTCAAAATTTCATCGTTGTGTGTCTACTCTACCGTAGTTTTGACCGAACGTGCGTTACGGCAGTTACAAGGAATGTAATGTTCCCATAATTCCCATTTGAAAAGCCATAAGTTTCTTGGATAATACGTTAAATGACCACTAACCAAACCGGGCAACCATTTCCTTGAGAGTTGTTGAATGGAGAAAGTTGTGACATTATTATGATGTTCAATCCAGGTGGGGTTTGAATGGATTTTTTAATCATGTCGGATTTTTAGTGATCTGAAAAATAACCGGCTGTATTTGGATATGCCATTTATTCATTTTAATTGAATTATTCAATGAAAAATGCAAAAATTTGATGCGCCATGTAGGACAAGATAAACACAAAACAAAAGCCTAGATGCCGACAAAAGATTTGTTTCCCGTTTCTATTTAGAATTTCCATAAAAAGGTGACAATGAAGACAACTACTTAAGTTGACGATCTCGTGGTAAAAGTGCTGGAGAATATAGTCAGCAATAAAGTAAAGTGTAAACCACATAAAGTTAAGTGGGATGAACATCTTGCTACCCGTTCAGATTTAGGGGCATCCATAAATTACTATATTCTTAAGAAAATTTTGGAACAGCGTTTTAAACATCTGTGTTTGAAATCTAAGAATTTGTTTGCAACCATTTTTAAAACAACTTTCTGTTGTGTGTTGATCTCACAAAACGAATGCCAACTGTTATGCCGTGTACATAACACAGCAGTGCAAGAGATAAGTAAAGTTTATCCATAAAATGAACCCAAAGTTCCCCCCAGACGATGGGACAACAGCTCTTGAATATTTTAACATCAGTTCAAAATCCAAAGGACAAGACGTTGCACAAAACGTGCAACAAGAGTTACTTACTTCTCACAAAGTCAAGTTCGCGGATTGTAGCTTAGCTAAAGAAATTGTTTGATACAAGTTCAGCCGTTGTGCCTATTTTATT
>JAAXNX010002704.1:0-12588 GCA_036491905.1 Folsomia manolachei
TCAAGGTTTGTTTGCATTACACTCGACCAATTCTTTCAGAGTAGTGATGCATTCATACGACCATTTGAAACCATTGAACTTCACACTTGACCTTCTTTAAGGTTAAAAGATTGTTCAAGATTTTGTTGTCTGCACAAGGATGCCAAGGATGGAATTTGATACAAATTAAAAAGTGAATGACGTTTTACCCTTAATACTCCAACTTCAAATTATGATTTGTTTAACCCAGTATAATCCTCTTTATAGATCATGTTGGTCATTTCATTGTTTTAATGGCCGAATGGTGATTGCATCCCTTATCACTAAACCTACACATTTTAACAGATTTCTGTAAAGCGATTGAATAAAAAATACGTTTATTTCCAGCATGAACCTAGATTACACAATGATACAACCTTCACTTTTTGAACCAGTTTACGGTTATCCATGCCTAACATTTTATCATGCTCATAACCAATTCCACTCCAAAACCCCAGCTGTCCAACCAATTAACCATTTAGAACAAAAACCTCCCCAAAAATGGACCCCATCCTCATAACAGCCCTCCTCATCCTCATAATCACCACAATTTTATTCTACAAAGAAAACAAGAAGCCAAAAAATTAAAACGGTAAAACGCACTCCTTCCATTCTAAACTAATCTTTCTTCCACTCAGGCCCCCTCCGCTTCCCAATCTTTGGCAACTTTCCCCAAATACTAACCAAGCTTTGCCATCAATTCCGTCACCAGATTTATCAGGATTATGCCAAACACTACGGACCCGCGTTCTCCATTAAACTGGGGTCCTTCAAGGGAGTCAGCTAAATCATTCCTCACAAAATTCTAAAACTGTCCTTCCAGCTGCATCATCCTAAACGACCCCCACCTAATAAAACAAGCCTGGTCAAACTACAACCTCTGTGGAAGACTGCCCGGATCCGCCATTCGGACGGGTGGAGTCGTCAGAGGTGACTTGATAACCTACTTTGAAAACCTAACTTGAAGGCTAAAACCCTTAAAACTAACACCAACCCCACAGGCATCCTTCATCAAACCCGAATCAAATTTCATTCCCTGCAAAACTCATTCATTCCCAACCAAAAACCTTAAAAGTTTTTAACTGTCCATTGTTTTAAACCATGGCCAGACTAATGTGCAAAGTCCAGGAGCCAGAGCGTCGTCATTTTCCTTTTTCTACGAGGCCAGGTTTTAATACGCCTTTTTAGAGCAGACTCAGGGTACTCGAGCCTCGAGTCTCGAGGTGTCTGTGATTATGAAGGTGATTAAATTTTGCATTCATCTGTATCGTATTAGCAATTACTTGCCAAATACTTGAAATAAAAAGTCTACTGGTTTAAATTTCCAAGTAATCATAGACTCCTGTATTGATAATGATAAATGTGTATTGGTCATTTAGTTATTCTTTAAAATTTTATACAAAACATGCATTGCTTGTTGGTATTACTTTAGATTTAGACAAGCGTTCGATAAATGTAACACGTCGTGCTAGTGGAATTTAATGAAATGTCGATAATAAATTTTAGAATTAAAAAAATTTCATCTATATACAATCATCCACTGCAACCAATTACTTTTAAACTGGTAAAATGATTAATGTTATCGAGAAATGTACTACTCAATTTCTACAATCCGCAAGTATCCGTGCATGCGGAAAAGGAAGCAACACAAACCTTTCATTGCCGATTCTTAACAAACTCCTTGCAAATAATATAAATTACATCACGAGCAATGGAACTTTTATGACTTTTGTCTTCCTGTTTGCACACGTTCCAGGCCACGAATTTTAATGTCTAAATTGTTGATATAAGTGTTTATTTTAATTAATAAAATGAGGACTTGAGAAATATGCAGTGAACTAGTTCCGAAAATTGTCATTGGAATTTAAGAAATGCAAATAAAAAAGGCTAAAGAAATTCAATTACTTTATTTCTTATTTGTCAACATGGATTACAAAAGTATTTCACTTACGACATTAATTTTGTTCATATTCCGAGACATTTAACAAACTGCCATCAAACTGTCCAGGCAGTTGACACTCTTTGCAAAACACTACCAAAATCTCACATTGTAAACACTATTAACTTCCCAACAATTGACATGAAAACACTATTCCACACCTCCAACAAACCCAAAATAGATTCCAAACTAAATCCTTCCGAATCCACACCCACCTTCTTAAACCAACTCCTCTTTACCCTAAAATGTTGCTATTTTTACGGATTTTCTCCTTATTATCCAAAATTTCATCAAATTTCCGGATCTTACTACTTGAGCAGCTCTCACAAGGTAATAACCAACCCCAAAAATATTCAACTTAATTAAAATCTCAAACAGATCCCCATCGCCATCCTCCACACCTTCGCCCTGCTCCAAATCCCCATCCACTTCCTAATCCAGGATAACCTAACCCTCGGCACTAAATCCGACCCAACCACCATATTTAAAATAGTTGGACGCGTCGCCTACGTATTTGGATCGGTGGAAATGATACGACTCGCTTGGAACAAGGATTTACTGTCCAAATTGTTAAACACGCCTCATCCATTCCAACCACGAGTCAAAACTGGCAAATTAAAGGTGCGTCATTTCAAAGTGATTGGATTCCAATGACCACATTTAATTAACAGGGCTGGACCACCATCATCCTCCTAGTCACCATTTCCGGTGGACTAATGATTTATTTCTTTACGTACGGAATTTACAAAACAATTGACAATCTCCAACAAAATTCTCTCTCCAATTTAACATCCTCCCAACAAACTAGTCCATATTCCACTCTAATTCCTGAACCCTACCACTCCCAACCGTGGTATCCTCCTGTCGTCATTCTGCTCACGATAATTTATCGCTATTTCCGAATGTTATCGGATGTTTCTCTTTGGATTCCTTATCTTTTCTGGGTCTCAACAAACACTTTAAGTTGGGATGTGGTTTGTTTTCTTGATGAAAATCCGAGTTTTTGGGAAGTAAGTTATCATTCAGAAACATTTGAACATTTCTAAATTTCAAAATCTAGCTCTCAACAAATTACACCCTACTCCGTGACTGGTTGGAACGTATCAACTCTGCTACATCAACATTATCCTTGTACACAATTGGAGATGGTGTCATCGTGTTTAGTGCATATTTCAGACAGACTCTGGACCCTTCTGGAGGCCTAGAACTTAAAATTGTGGTCCTAATTGGAGTCGGAAGTGGTCTGATTGCGTTAGCATTAGCTGCCGGTGCTAACAGGAATGTGAGCAAGTTGTTGTGGGTTTTAATTCTAATTTAATTATAATATTTTTGCAGTTTAACCAAATCTACGACTACATCATAAAGAATCGGCAGAGGGATGGATTTCTTTCGGCAGAGGCAAACTGCATTTTAAGGGATTTGATGGATAACCCGTTAGGAGTGAAATGTCACGAGTTTACAGTTTCCTATTCTTTTGTGGCGACGGTGAGTTGGATTTTATTGTTTGAGGTTAATTTATTAATGTTGATTCATTTAGGTTTTGTCAACCGTCATCACTTATGTCGTCCTTTTTGCACAGTTTTGAGGTGGATTTGGAATAATTTTAAGGAAATTGAAATTTCAGAAAATGTCGATGTGAGAAGAGCATTTTTGATTATCATCATTAGATATCTCCTTATATTAATTGCTCCCTTACAAACAAACTCATTTACAGTGCTTACAACTTGGATAGTCATTGACAAGCTTCGATAAAATAAAAATCTAAAGAATGCCGTCTTTTAACCACCGCGTCTAATTTATGCAATTCTCAACTTTTTCCTGCATCATTCCTGGAAAAGATGACGCCAACCAAGCAAACAAGCTTTCATGGCGTGGCGTCCCTTGCAAGGCATCCACTTTGCACTACTCACATTTCGTTCACTCCAAGTCCTGCCCTTGCCCTGACAAGTCCACGTCTCAAGTTTTCTGACCCCAATTTCACAGTGACATTTTCACAATTTGCAATCATTGCTCACTGACTGAATTAAAGCAACACTTTCCAAAATGCCCAAGAGAAACTCATTTTTCTTTTTTATGCTACAGCGTAAAACGGAATTAGTCTCCGAAGGGATCCGATTTCCTCGAGGATTGGTTGACGTTGCACAGCACATTAACCAAGAATGGGTGGTAAGTGACAACTACAAAATTTTATTCAGTTCATAAACCCCAATTTGTCTCAATTTCACCAGAAACTACCACCCGAAGAGAAAGCAATTTACCAGGAAATGGCAGACGATCATAACGCCATCCTTGAACAAGAGAAATTGGCCGCCGCTAAAGCCGTGATTAGGACGCCCACACCGGAACAAAGTTTCGAGAAATTGTAAAGTCACCATATTTTAAAACAATCTTTCCAAATTAACAATTCTTTTCCAAACAGCGTCTCCCAAATCCAATCCGCCTCAAGTGACCTCAACTGGGAAGGCGACTGCATGAAAGAAATCCAAGTCATGTTGAGAAACACTTTAAAATGTGCAAATTTGGCCAAGATGCCGATTCTCATCCTAACTTTTAGCACGTACAACGACATGCCAAGAGAGGAATTACTCGTGGCAGAAGTTGGACTCGTTGTTTTTACCATTCAAGATGGAATCATTGAAAACTTTTCGGCATTAGTTGATCCAGGTTTGCCTGCATTCTTGTTTTATAACCAGAAACTTGTTAACAATCTATTAAACAGGACCCTCAATCCCAGGACTCTATTCCGAATCAGTGACCCAATCCGCTGTCAAACTAGCACTTCCATTCCCAGGCTATGATCCGCGAGCTCAAAATTATGCTGCAGTTTTGGAACGAATTTTCTACATTGGAAGGATGGTGAGGATTATGTAAACTCTAAGAAAATAAATGCATTCAAATTTCTTCATTTTCCAGTACTCCTCCAACTACAATGGCCTCGTAACATTTCACTGCCTCCAAAAGAATTGGGTCTTCACTGAAATCTGCGTCAAGTGGCTACTCTTTCGGGCAGGTAAGTCAAAAAACAAGCAATGCCTTCCTTAATTTAATCCCACCCCCTTCCAGAAACAACAAACCGCAACCTGGACCCAAACTACAGCTTTAACCTGATCCCACTGGACATCATAATCCCAATAATGACTGCCCAAAACACGTCCAACACCTACGAATCCCAACTGACTCGAATGATTCAAAAAGTCAGTGCCCGAGCTGGTCACCTAACCAATATTGACCTGGACGATGAAGACGATGTCAACTCACATTCGGCAACTATTCTCGAGGCAGCATTAGAAGAAATGCGACTAGAGACGGAGACTTTCGCCCCATTTTTCCCAGCTTGGTTACCCTCCAATGCAGAGGACGGGATTTTCACGGATGGGCCGGAAGTTGCTGTTTTCCTGGATGTGGACAATTATGCGTATCATGAGCAGTTGGCTTGTGAGTATCATGGGGTGGTGAGTTTTTTTGTTTTTTACAAGTGGTTATCAAATTCTTATCAAATTCCTCCCGTCCAGAGACAAGACGGGATCTACTACTGCCCACTTAAACCAATCCAACCGCTACGCCTACACCCTTCTCCACGTTTTGGTGGCTTCATTCAAGACCCCACCTCAACCAGGGACTCACTATCCAACACTCCAAACGTCCCAAAGGGCAGGAGAAGAGAGAGCAAGAAGATTGAAAATGTTGAGGAAATGGCAAATCTTTTCAACCAAGGAACTTGCAGAGTCGGAAGCGGAAAAGGATAAGGAACTGGTGGAGGCAAGGGAAATTCCGGATGAGTTTTTAGAGTCACCAGGAACCATTGCAATTGCCGCGACGAGGGCATATTCGAGGCTACATTGATTATATTGAGGAAGTGGGTGTGCCGATTTGGGAGGATTTTGTGGTTTGATTTGTCCGAGGAGGGTTTGAGAATCGATTTGGTAATCAACTAATTATAGAATAGAGTGGTTTAGCGAATGACTATTGGTCTTGTACCGTTTTGAATATGTTTTAATCGAGGTTGCAAGTTTCAGTATTGAATTAGAAATCAATTATTTGTTAAATTATTAGTTTGAGTGTCTGACATTTTTTGAAAATTAAATGAATAAACTAAGATTTTTGCCAGTTATTGTTCGGACTTGTAAAATTAATTCCTTTAGCAAACATTCCGTTGAAACCAATATGCAATATTTTCATTGATTCACTGACTTTTTTGGGCGTTTTCTTGGGTGAGTGGGGTTGGAAGTCTTAAGGAGGCAAAGTGGGCCAGATTCAGTAACTTTAATTGTTCCTTTAAATTTTTATTCCATTGTCCAAATACAACATGAATTCAAATTCAATTCAATTCGGCATCCGATCACTCCATTCAAAGCAACGATAATTATGAATTCAAAGTTAATATTCCACAATAATTAGTCCTCCATAATCCTTGCCGTGGTTGTCGGGATGATTGACGTATCCGTCGACACAGTTGGCGTACTAGCCGTCGTTGTTTCCTCTGAAGTCGTGGAACTGGTTGTTGTCACTTCAGTTGGCACGCTAAATGTTGTTTCAACTGACGTCGGTGAGCTAAATGTCGTAGTTTCCGATGTCGTCGTTTCCTCCGATGTCGTTGAGCTGGCCGTTGTACTCTCGGATGTTGGAACGCTGAAAGTTGTTGTCTCAACTGAAGTTGGTGGACTAATCGTCGTCGTTTCCGAAGAAGTTGGTGGAGTTAAAGTAGTGGTAGCTGTTGAACTGGAAGTTGGAGGCCTCCACGTACGCCTTGTGGATGAAGAAGTAGGCCTGGATGTAGTACTGCTACTAGTTGGTGGCCTCCAAGTTCGTCGTGTAGTTGGCGCAGTGCTGCTTCTTTGCGTGGTTCGTCGAGTCGTGGTAGTTCTTTGAGTCCTTGGGCTGGTGCTGGAGGTGGGGTCAGTTGTGGTTGTGTTGTCTATATATTCATTAATTAGATTGCATTATAAATATAATAAATAGAATCCTTACTGTCATCCACTTCCTGGAACTCGACGCATCTCTTGAAAATGACGATGACTCTGGTGCAGTTGCAGTAAGTTATCGTGTCTCCTTTCTGAACGGGCTCCAATTGTTTCCCAATTGTTAGAATGTTACAAGAGGCAGGGTCCACGGTAGCTGGAAGGGTCAAATAATTCAATGTCTTTCCTTAATAAACTCTATAACTTACTGTAACGACGCTTCTCAACCAGTCGACATTGTGTGATCACAACGATCCCAAAAATGACGACCAGACTCACTCCAAACTTTGTGGGACTCATATTGTTCCAATTTTTAGAGACGAAAATGTGAATTAAGACAAGGAATGGATCAACTTATCCCTGTTGCAGACCTTTTATGCAAAAATAATTCATGCAAAAAATTGGTCTGAGAACCCTTCTGTTTAGCATCCGCCAAAAAAAATGGTTTTATTACTCGCAATTGTAATCAAGTGGTTGTAATGGTTTTAAACTTATTGGATTATATCAACAGGATTATGTAATTCATTTTAATAAATGTAGGAATCTAGTAACAAATCAATGTCAGCCTTAAGAATTTTATGGATCGGTAATTCCGGGAGTTGGTTGGACATTAATGACCTCAAACAGATACAATTAATCATTTTGCATAACACAAAATTATTTTATTGGAACGGTGTAATTATTCAACCGCAGAATGATTTAAATGTATTTCAAATTCATGTATTTCAAGGATAATTTTCTTAGCATCATACATAAATGGTTGAAAGAGCGAGAAACAGGATACTTAACCACAGAATCGCAATAATGTAAATCCATCAAATTAATACAAAGAAATTCACATCCTGGTCCAACTAATTTTAGCCAAAGATTCAAAATAGTTCAAATGCTAAATAATATTAGAAAGCATTTCTACAAAGTAACATCTTTATTAAGAAAAAGTCCCGTCGCTTACAATAGTTACAAACTTCCTATCTCGGCTGCGTCATAATTACTTGATTATGGCTCTGAATAGTATGATACGGACTCCCTGCCGAGCCCGGCTTATCCACCCACTTGCAGGCGTGGCAAAACATTGACACAACAAGCTCCCAGGAATACTCCTAAACAATAATTTGTCATACAGGCAGATCCAGTTCCTTCCTTCATCCAAACAAATCCCCAAGGAAAGCAACACGCCATCATTTTCTCCCAACTGTGCAAATCTTCACGGTCAGCCATCTGCAAGGAAAATAGAGTTGAAAATGAAATATATTTAGTAAAATGGTCGTCAAATCCAAAATACCTTAACGTTGTAGAGAGTGGATCCTGCTTATTTTTAACGCTCAGCTCCGATATTGACTGCTCTTGCTTATTTGTCGTATATATTTCCAATTTGTTATCTCCTTTCCACGTAGTTCAGATCAAAGTGCGAGTATTTTAAGATTTATTAACCTCATCCGCCCTGTTTGATTAGATAAGACCTTATGTCGGATCCTTCCTTCATCCAAACAAATCCCCAAGGAAAGCAACACGCCATCATTTTCTCCCAACTGTGCAAATCTTCACGGTCAGCCATCTGCAAGGGAAATAGAGTTGAAAATGAAATATATTTAGTAAAATGGTCGTCCAAAATACCTTAACGTTGTAGAGAGTGGATCCTGCTTATGTTTAAGGCTCAGCTCCGATATTGACTGCTCTTGCTTATTTGTCGTATATATTTCCAATTTGTTATCTCCTTTCCCTGTAGTTCAGATCAAAGTGCGAGTATTTTAAGATTTATTAACCTCATCCGCCCTGTTTGATTAGATAAGACCTTATGTCGGCATCAGAGGGTGTATTGTTTTGTCCACTTGAACAGAGGAAACATTTTGTACACGGTAAAGTTTTGGGTCGTGAGTCATAATATAAAGTCTTTGTGCCTTTTAGTATATACGGGAAAATGACGCCCCTTTGTGACGTTAAATGAGAGCAGTATATTTGTATGACACATTTCGCAGATCTTTATAATGTATTCAAATATGTGGGATGTAAGGTTATACGAATTTTTGTCACATCCTGTTTGTGACCCTGTATCACGGAAATACCGATACTAAATAGGATTTAATATAATTTGTGTATAGAACTGCATACATTTTGGTGATTACTACACTATATTCAGTAGATACATATTGCCTATTCTGGTCACAATTGCATGCTGTAATATCCAAAATATTTGTAAAAAATGAGATTGCACGCAAATCCAGAAGAGATATTCATGTAATGCTGGAGCAAAAGGTTCATTGATACGATTCGATTATGACACACCGCCTTATAAAATTAATACTATTAAATGAATTACTCTTTTCAAGCTTTATTTGCTCTATTTTTTTACATTTGACATTTAAAAAGTTCCCTGCATTTGGATAAACAGTTTTACCAATGAAATTGAAACACTTCACCAAACACAATTAAAAACCTTCATAATCACAACCTCACCCAAATGCTCTCACCGTCCTCCCCGGCTTAGTAATAACCAGTGTCCACACCCACTTGGACGTATTCTCATCTGGTCTTGGCAGAGTAACGGTGACACCAGGCGCTGCAGTTGACCACGTCAACACTCCATCTGTCCCCAGCATTGTAATCGTTGTCCCTATTTCCCCACCAATCAGTCCAAGCTGCACCCTTTCTCCAGGCCAGGTCGTGAGCATGGCGTAGACTTTGGTGTCATCGGGACTGGATGTGTACCTGTTTTTTTGGGAATATGTTTAATAGATGCAAAAACATTGCTTTATTCTCTTACCAAACGCCAGGAGTCACAGTGTCATTTTGATAGAGCCAAGGGACCGAGTTGTAAATGGCTTCTCCATTAATTCCCAACCACTCCCCCATTTGTAGCAATCTTTCCTGTTGTATGGTTGGGATCATTCCTTCCCGTGTTGGGCCGACATTAACGAGGACATTCCCTAAATGCAAATAATTGAGTTAGTGTAGCAATTTCAAATGTAAATTGATTACATAGCCACCTCCACAAGAAACACTTTCCACAATAGTAGTCATTAGTTGTTCTGGAGTAAGGTAATCTTCAATCTTGGCATTGCGACGGTATCCCCAACTCTCAGTATCGAGAGTCATACAGTTTTCCCATTTATGGGGTTGAAGAGTGCCTAACAAGACTTGTTAGTTGCTGCCCTCTTTAATTCATACTTAACCAAATAAAGACCTGGATTGAATCTATCCGCACAAGTGTAGTACCCTCCATGCTTGCAGAGCGTTTCGTGACCCCATCTGTCATTTGTGACCACGGTATCCTTCACAGGACTCTCGTTATACAGCCAAGCAAGGAAGTCTAGGGATCCCCAGTATGTGTCGGGTGCCTGGAAGGCGTGAATTTTTAAAAGTCTTGTTTTTTTTAGTAAATTCTAAATTCCAAAGCATCGTACTCACCTCCCACTCACCATCCGACCAAAATATTTCTGGTTGATATTTATTGACCTAAACATATTATCATATTATCATTTCCATTTACCCAAACTATTTCCCCACCATTTCCCAGCCACTCACAATTTCATGCATTTCAGGTTGTATCTTAAAATTAACAAAATCCGAAGTGGTGTGATTATTGTCCCTATCCTGCATCCATAACGGGTTAAACCATTCATATAACGAGTGATAAAGTCCAAATTTCAGAGAGGTGTTGGTCCTTATCGCATCGGCCAAATCTCCTGTTATCGTTCACAAACATTTTGATTATTTTATAATTTATTTTTTGGGTAAATAATGGGAATTGTCTGTTAAGCACTAATAAATATAATTTAATGTCCATATTTACTATTTAATGGGGTTAACCATCTCAACCTTGGCAAGCGACTTTTGTCATAACTCACCCAAAACATCTCGATGTGGTCCAACATCCTGGGCATTCCAAGAAAAAGAGTAAAGTGATGGCCAGAGGGTGTAACCTTCATGATGCTTACTCGTCAGTACAACGTATCTGCAATTAAAACAATACTACAAACTAATCATGCATTTTTAAATTTATAATCCAACCCACTTTGCACCGGATCTCTCAAACAAATCAGCCCAAGCGGAAGGATCGTAAAATTCCGCAGTAAACTCTGGAGCAAATTCTTGATAAGTAAAGTTTGGCTTGAAGTTGGCATTGATGTAATCAACAATTACGGGGCGTTCATCTAAAGTTAGCAATATCAACACGGTCAAATAAAGACAAGTCATTTACAATGATTTTAGTAATATTTTACCTTTCCACATTTTCCAGAACCACTCACTCTCCACCCCCGGAACTGCGTAAACCCCCCAATGAATGAATATACCGATTTTGCTCTACCAAATAAAAATTCATTAATTTCCATTTGAAATTCCAACTACTTATTCCTACCTGATCATACCACTCTGGCAAGGGTCTCGAGTCTAAACTGTCCCAATCTGGGTCATATCTTGGTTGTTTTCCAGAAACTTGTTCACCTTTAGGCACGGATTGAATATCAAGTATGTTTTGAGGGTGTAACTCTTTCTCACACTTTTGTCGTTCTACATTGTTGTACGTTTTGAAATTACCCTTGCCTAAGGTTGGAGATGTGCAGAGAATGAGAAGAAGTACAGAAAATTGCATGGAATGATGCATTTTGTCGTCGTTAAAATGCACCAACTTGCTTTAATTCCTGATTTATACTGGCTGGACAGTGGCTTTTATTTTTATTTTTATTTCATGCTCATATGTTTATCAATTGAATGCTTTGACAGTTCCAGTGATAAAGTAGGATTAGTAAACATGAGACTTTGACAGAAGATAATTCGTGATAAAAGAAAGAGTTTCATTTGTAAACTGGTCTCATAGTGTGGAATGTATAGAAACAGATCTATGATCAAGAGTTACGAGTGATGCTTGTAATTAGAAGATGCTTTTAACCAATAATTTAAACATTTTAAATTCAAGCATAATTCACGAAATTATCAAATTGAATGAGACAGTGCATTTTGCTGTAATTACAATAAATTATACCAAAAGTCACAAGCTCAATTTAGCACATTACTAATTATTATTTCAGCCGTTAAAAAGCATTCGCCATTCAAGTGACTTCATTGCAGTAAATACTTGCGTGCTTAGTGGCGTGCCATGCTGCATACCGATTTATAAGAAGAACAACAACACTTTTAAGAAGTTTAACCTATACAATGCAAAAGTTGAAACAATATTTTGCAGTTATGTAAATAATTTTAAGATTAGGAAAGAGTTTCATGATTGGGGAAGCAGCATCGAAGTCAATTGTTTAATAAAGACTTGTGCAGCCTTACATAGTCAAAGCTAGGTGCATCTCCCTGTAACATTTTTAGCAATTCCATCCACACTTCTGAGACTAATTTTTTGTAATGATTTTTGCAAGTTTTTAAAGTGCACTCATTTAGAATTCATCATAACTTGACAGCGTCGCAACATTACAAACTTCCTTCGTCTCAAATAAATACAGACATATTTAACAGATTTGGGATTGCATAAGAAAAACATTCTACCAAATGCACAAATAATAATATCCTCAAGTCGCATGACTTGCCCAGTGTACTGCACCTGGAGAGTCACTAGTATCTTTACATCAATTGATTTCTTTCAAAATATTTAAGAATATTTCTATTTATAGCTACACTCTACATGGGTTCCTGTTGTTAAATTTAATACTAAACAATCACCACCTCATT
>JAAXNX010002705.1:0-12586 GCA_036491905.1 Folsomia manolachei
ACCAAGTGCAATAATTAATAAGTGCATGTGGGATAAGAAAACCCATTTTAAAAGTAATTTGCTCATAAAGAAACTACGGGAGGGATGTTTGTCAGGCCAGACCAATTTTGAGATCTAAACCTGACCCATGTCAAGCTATCCACAGTAATTGCAATTTTGCAAAAAAAAGGTGCAGATCGGGATGCAGTCAGTTAAAACACCATGTAGCCTTTTAGTTCGATATACTAATTGTATGTGCACTGCCAAAAAATAAAAACTACCAAGCTTAAGAAATAGTACAAAAACCTAAACCTACATAAATCTTACAACATAATCATGCAAAAATCGAAAATGTTGTATTTCTGCAATCATGGAATCTAGCCCATCCCGTGAAACACGGATTACACGATCCATGTCAGATGACAGGCAGGATGAGAGCACAAATTACCCAGGGAAGAATTATGGTCTAATCCGATTAAGACTGCGAAACCACGCCAATTTCTTGAGTTAAAAAATGAGTATTGAATTTCATTTCAAGTTCAGCCCGATTTAATTTCAGTTGAACTATTTGGAGCAAAACAACAGATGCATCCTATTCTACAAGCCAAAAAAGTCAAGCAATTCAGCCCACTTGTTTAAAAGAGCGATTTCCAAACGGTTTACTGTAATTACTTATGTCCTTAAATACCTCCTACTGCTTCATTGCACCAAGCATGCAAGGATTGTTAGATTAAACTACTTGTAATGCTCATGCCCCTGATATTGCTTCTGGCTCCTGACTGCTGTGATTTCGCGGATGAACATGCATAAAAAGATTGCTTACTTGGTTTACCACTCTATTGTAATTTAAGGAATTTAAGTCGTAAATTAAATCGTTGTTGATACCATATCGTGGATAAAGATCATCAACATGAACATTAGTTTGGCTGCGGTGATAAACACTGTTGGAGAAAAGTATGGTAAAGTCACAGAGCCACAGGAAATTAAGCAGCAAGGGTCAAAGTCAAATGCAGAACATTTTTATTTGGTTTCACTGAAATACATTATTACGCGGTACATTGTTTACTACAAGAAATAATCATAATAACTGAACTAGATCGTTATTATTATTACCCGAGTCAGTCAGTAAAGTTGCTTCTCTCTCAATCTGTTACAGTTCCTAGAAAATATAGTATTCCACTAAAACTTGATCGTCGCCACAGGACTCGGAAAAATTTTGTAATTAAACAGAGTTCTTTGTAGGTGTATAAAAAAGAAACAAGTATTTAGATGTGTATCACCCCAAAAGATCTAATGCCATGCCCAACCATTTACGCTATTACTTTTATTTACAATTGCACCAAACATAAATCTTCCATTACCGCACGGGGCAAGTTAAAGCGTCAAGTTATGTGAGTTTATTTAGATAAATAACTGACATCCATCCCTCTGTCTCCCTTTTCTCCTATTTAGTTTCCTCTCTTGTTATGAAGTGCCTTAATCCTGTTGTAAGTGAAGTTGGTAAACTGAGATGCATTTTTCTATATACAGACAACACAACTCTGTTCCATTGTTCTGCTATTTATTCTCGCTTTTCTCATCGTCGTCTCAGTCATTTCATAATAACCAAGAACGGAGTGGAAGAAAACACTCAAAACTACACTAAACCAAACCCAGATAGGGAGAATTCAGAGCTAGAAAAGTCAATGAGATGAAATGAGATGGGATGAGGGTGTAAATGTGAGTGTGAATCCAAGCAGACCTTAAGATGACGAGATATACAAAGGTCGATCTGAGCAGTCTGTTTCGGGCAAATGTGGAAATGCAATGGGGTTCCTTGTCGGGGCTTGGATTCTCGAGGAGCAAAGGAAAAAGAGTGAATCGGTTTTGTAACACAAGATGTTTTTTAAAGCTCCCTTGTGGAAACTGGGAAACTTAATGTCACTATCATTATTACACATTTTGATGCGAATAATGAATAAATTAGCAGAATAGAAGTTGGGCCGAGGATTCGGAAGGACGTGACGAGACAGCTCGATTGCCCTGGTTTTCTCTGAAATGCGTTTTCTTTTCCTTGCCCATCGATATCACTCCGTTTCCGTCTACATAAGAAGGAGCTTGGTAATACAATTGCTTTCTTTTTCTTTAACCCCAACCAACAAACCAACTTTCTTCTTCTTGAAAGGAGTGCTAGATGTTACATGTGCATAGACTGGAGCTTGTTTTTCCTCGCTGTGTTCCATATCATTGCATATTTATTGTTTTTTTAGTTTTCTGCACGCTTTTTTCTTTCATATTTTTGTCAGGGCTGATATGATAGAAAAGCGGGTAGAATTTCGAAAAGAAAGTTGTTACACTAGTAATGACCTCAAATATATTTGTGGAAAATAAAAATCTGAACGGTTATCAAACGAATTTATCCGATTTATTTCTCAAACAAACAGGAAAGGACAGTATCAACATTTTATATAAAAACCGACAGCTGTGGCAATGCAATGCAATCAACGAGTCTCTTTGAAGATTATCACACGTTTGGCGATGTACATTTTTTTTCTTTCGAACTCTTACAAAGATCCCTTCCGTCTTGATGCATCCCCTGTTTCCTTTCTCTGTATTGATCTGGGAGAATCTAACTTCATCAAAAAGAGAAAATATCTGTCTGCACTACACGGAAGCGCATTCTGACAACATTCCTTTAATTGCATAATATTGCATTCCGTTCTATCTCGCTGGACTTTGTTCTTGCAGGATGTAGTCAGCTTTGGTATAACAATAGTTTCAAGGCACCTAATTGCCATCAATGAAATGAATTGCTTGTCGTTATCAGCCTCCTCCCCTTTTAAATTTAAACAAGTCTTCTTAAAACTAAAACTCATTCAGAATCCAGGTCGACTTAATTATAATTTGTCATTATTGTAAGTACCATAATTATGAATGGATTTCCAAAAAGTGGAAAACAACTTGTGCTGTCTAAAGTGTAATACTCAGCAACAGTTTTACATTAAATTAGTGTTTACTAGCGGAACTTTAAAGTAGTGAATTCATGAATATGTAAATTAATGAGGTATTTAGGCTGAAAATCTTCAAATTATTCCCAACTTTTCTACTTGTCTGTTATTTGGAAAAAAATTTATGAATGGGTAAAAACAACTTGACACAGTTTTGGAAAAAATTAAATCAAATCATTTCGTTTCCCCTCCCGCAAACTGGCTCATTAACGTAAAGAAAAGTTTTACCTCACACAACATACATCCTCAATTTCTTCCTGTGACATGGACTGATTACTAATATTTTCAAACCTGGAAGCCAAGTTTACTTTGTTTTTCTTTGGTAAACGCTATCATTTACTTAATGATTTTAAATTTATTCAAAGTTTAAAAAGTCATTTCATTTCCAAATTATTCCAATAGTTTTCATGAAGCAGGTCGCTCAGAATACAACAGCGATTAACAGTTAACTGCGCATATTATGGATTTTACGGGGTTTAAAAGGTTCAAGTCATTAGAAAATAAAAACCTAATTTTAAAATTTTTTGTTACTCATACACAACCAAAATACCACAATGCGAGAAACGTGACAAAAATGTGGCAGAGTTTATTTAAAATTATAATTCAGTATTTAAAAATGACGCTAAAACTAATAGCCCCGTTGGACTCGGAGCTTATATTCTGTTAACAATAAAACCTATTTGTGGGAGTGGTGATAGTGGTGGTCGCCGCTTAATTCTTGCATGAATATACTTTGTGTACCGTATAAATACAATCACGACTCAGTAATCCAGTAAGAGCCAAACACAATAAAACCTATTTGTGGGAGTGGTGATAGTGGTGGTCGCCGCTTAATTCTTGCATGAATATACTTTGTGTACCGTATAAATACAATCACGACTCAGTAATCCAGTAAGAGCCAAACCCACCCTGCACGTACTTAATTAGCGATTAGGATTCAAATTCGTAATTCTGTCCCAAGAATGAATGAGACCAAGGCTTGATTGCTCATTTAATCCTTAATTCCACATAATAAACTTATTGCTCTTTTATTTTATACTCATGAACTCACTACACTAATCTCACCTCTCCTCCTCTCCATCTTAGTTTATCCGGAAGGAACCACCACGAGTCTCATAAAGCTTTACGAGTTTTGGAAGGAAATCCTCCTTCTGGTCAGCCCAGCCAGTAGAACTAATATCTTCTTCCTCACTTTTTATGGGTGATTTTAATTTGGTAAATGTTTAACGGCTTCATTAATGCAGTAAAGGAAGAAGGAGGGGTGGGTAGTGGTGCACTTGGGTAAAAGTAAAGTCACAAATAAATATCCATCGAATCGTCCCCTACTACCCACAAAGTTTTTGAGCTCCGAGTGTGATGTTGATGCCTTTTTGGTCATCTTTTTGGTCTTCAATGCATACATGAGTAAATTGGTGGGCTAGTACTCATAAATCTGCCATGAAGTTAATTAACCAATTACACGCCTTTATATTTGTATGGCCTTAACTTATGGGGATGTGGGATGGAAGAAAATACGAAGGAAGAGGAAAGAAGTTGATCGATGTGCAGAGGCTTATATTCTAATTACCCGGCTTGGTCACCTACTCCTATGTTTTTTTACGTTTCTCCCATTCTGTGGTTTTGTGTTCAACTTTTGACTTCATGAATAGATTATAGATTTGCGAATATAATGGTAAATTTCACACAATGCAAACAAGTATTTGCATTTGAATGCAAATATTTCTAGGAAGATTTTAACCAGTAATTTCAAAACCAACATGAAACTATGCAATTTTATCACTGCAAGGATTCTAGACATCATTAACAAAATCTTGCTGCAGTGGTTTGAATGTTTCTAATACACCATTTCAGACATACTCAGCAAACTAAAGGAACAAAGTAAGTACTACACAAGCAACTCGTCAATAAGTGAATGGTTTCGTGAAGCAACTGCCAATTAAAAACACTTTTTTTCAAACATCACCATCTCCACTAGACTCGTCTAATCTAAATAGCATCAGCAAAGAGTGTACCGGCAATGCAGTGGGAGCTTAAGAAGTCAGTTAAATCAGGATGGGGAGCACATTAAAGCAAATCCTGATAGCCGTTGAGATAAGTTCGGCTGGCTGTAATGAGGTACACTCAAAATCAAACCTGATCAAAGTCAATACGATACAAACTAACAAAGCGAACATAACGATTTACCTCCAGCAGTCTGTACAGTTGACAGGTGAGCAAATGTGTTGACAGCAAAATCCACATTTTTGTATGGCATCTAACATTTCTTTGACTTTGGTTTGTAACTTATATTACACCGAGTTCAAATAATAAACTTCATTCAGAACTTTATATATCGAACGCAGAAAAACATAGTAAAAAGGTTTGCAATATACGAATTTAAAAATTATTTCATCTTATGAATGATATCATCCACTAATGGTCGGTCACATGGTCTCGACCTTTCTTGGATTTTCCATGCCTTCTCTTAGCTTTCCCGGTGTTAAAGTTCCCATTACTTTGTCTGGATGTAGCATGTGAGTGGATCACAAGTCATTAAACTAGTTATTTCTGCACACAACTTAGATTTTTACACTTTAGTGAGAATATAAATCTAACCTTGTATATGCATCCATATAAAATGATGTATGATACTACAACGGAGTCTAGAACTTCAATTGTAATTAAGATAACGAAATAAAACATCTCACTCAAAATAACACATTTTCTAGCAATTCCTGCATTTTTTCATAAACCGCAGGATTACCATGTGGCCGTGAAATTTACTCGCATTCAACTTACCACATGAAACACAACATTACACGATCCTAACAACCTGTTGTGGGTTTTGGTGTAATAAGAATACTATTCTTCTGCGGATCTTGACAACAGACTATATAATAAATTGAAAGTAATAAACCAGTCATTCGTGGACATATTAATTGAATAAAAATTTGATTACAACATAAACCCAGCAGGTTAAAAATTAACAGATTAATAAAATGGTTTTACGACTGTTTTACTTGTTTGTGTGAACTGTGAAGTGCATGTTTTTAAATGACTGGCTAAACTTTAAGGTTATTGCAAAATGGCATGAGTTGTTTGATATGCGTACCCTTTGTGATTTTCCNAAAATTAACAGATTAATAAAATGGTTTTACGACTGTCTTACTTGTTTGTGTGAACTGTGAAGTGCATGTTTTTAAATGACTGGCTAAACTTTAAGGTTATTGCAAAATGGCATGAGTTGTTTGATATGCGTACCCTTTGTGATTTTCCGTTTGTGTGAAGGAAACTGAAACTAACTGTATTCAAAAATTAGTCTTTTTGACATAATATGAGCAGCCAATTGCAAATGACAGTTTCTGTAACAAAATAATCGGAGCACCACCAACGTAGTCAGATAACATTGAACTGTGGAACTACTCACTTATTTTATTTTATGAAAACTACACCTTCTAATTGCTTCTGAACTGTTGCAACTAAATCAACTGATAAAACGTCAAAGTAATCAAGAGTTCAAAAGGCGTATGTGAAAAATAGTGAAAATGTTAATACGACCTGATGGCGAGTTGAACTTGGGATTAGGCGGAATGAATTACGAGGCGAAGGATGTGCTTTATTTATTACATGCGTTTATCGGACTACCATGAATGTGCTACTACTATTTATTGGGTACGATAAAAAGTGCATGCAATAGTTGTCCAGTCATATACATACATATGCTCACTACCTACTCCTAATGATAACCTGTAGAGTCGCGTAAACGTAAAATAAAAATGCGTGAGATTCCTTTTCCCACGCCTCATCCAATATTTCACTTTCTTATTCCAGTTGACTTTTCCATTTATTTTACCACGAGTTCATGAAATCCACTACCACACCTAAGCATCGGTCACTGGTCAGTCACTCAGATTGGAATACAACTTGATAAAACTTTTGTATTACAATTTAACTCTTTTCTTGCTGGATGGATTCCGAATTTAATGAATATTTACAACTTCTCCTTCTGATTCTTTTGCTGTTTTGGAAGAAAAACGGAATGGAAAATGTTGTAAAGTATTTTAGATTGAAAGCGCCACCATGCAAGCAAGTAGATTTTGCTGTTCATTCCATTCCTTGTTTTGCGCAATTTCTAGATTCGTGTCTCATAAATCCTCACAATTTTTGTAAAACTTTTCATTTTGTTTATTCCCTTATAAACAGTAGACAGGGTGGTTTAGTTGGCTGGGTGGTGGTGGTAAAGTGCATGAGGCAGACCAATTTTTCATTACTCTAAATGTATCAAGTACCTAATGAAGAAATTTTTGATGGCGATAGAAAACCCTGAACTACACCTACTTTTAATGGCTCGTGCACGAAGCTCTATTAATTGCTAGAGAAAAACTTGTAATTGCATTGCATCTACAGATATGTAAGTGCAAGTGAGTGCTCCAGCTTGAAATCGACATCGAGAGAGGTTCATTCCATTCGGTCGTATTAATCAAAGGAGTTTGGAAATTTTTCTACATTTTGATCATTCCTTAACTTCACTTTGCACTTTGCAAAGCCTTTAACAAAAAATGTTTGCCACAAAAAACCAAAAACAACACAATTCTTTAACACAGCACTCAATACAACAATGGCTAGAATCGATCCCCATTACAGCCTGGCTGTCGCGGTACTGTCGCTGCCAGCGCAGCTTGCTCACTCATCTTTGACAAAGTAACTTCCGTTCAGGCTAGGAATGGGGTAAATCGCATACATAAAAAAGTGTGGATTACATAAAAAGAGGCAAAAACTTGAGCCACCCATTTTTTGATCAGTTCCGTTCTCTATCGCTTGCTTATTCTCTCACTCACATTTACGGCTGGGTTCGATTTTTTGATTCCATTCAATATTTATGCAGCCAAAAATAAGTGGAAAGTGTTGTCACACACCGTTTTCGATGCCTTTGCTTTGCTTGGTTGCCTTGTGTTTCATTTCCATACTACCAACCAAATTTTTTCCCAGTTTGGTACTCAGTTTGAGAAATGGAAGGGTTGATTAACACACCGTTTTTCATGCCTTTGCTTTGCTTGGTTGCCTTGTGTTTCATTTCCATACTACCAACCAAATTTTTTCCCAGTTTGGTACTCAGTTTGAGAAATGGAAGGGTTGATTTTGCTTCGGTATCTGGCTGCATTAGGGATTCGTGAAATGTGAGCCTGATGCTGATACGTATTTGTACCTCATGTACTTGTCCACTTTAATGTCCTGCCTGACGTGCTTGATACTTACTGTTAGCCGACCGACGTGGCTATTAAACACACGCGTGAGTGAGGAAAGGGGGAGTAGTAGAAGCAAATTATATTATGAGGTCATTGTAACCACCTGTGAATGGGATTCCGTAATGTCCAAATCCAAATTTAACCAAAATCCGCCCCACTGCCTGTACTTTCTCTCGAGCCTTCTCTATAAATCGACAAGCGTGAATTTCACAGCTTTCCAATTTCTCTATTCACAAACCCAACTTTGGGCCTGGACGAGGGAAAGTGAGTGAGTCAAACAAAATAAGTGAACTAGGAGCAATAAACTAAACCCTTTACTTTCCGAATTGCATTGACTTGCTTAAATCCAAATGAAATTTCATCCCTTGTCACCATACCACACACCAATGATGATATTCTCTGTTACAAACCACGCAATAATTCCCAGATGCTGACAACACATGTAAAACATGAGGAATTCAACCTCAAATCGAAACCATATTCAACCACAAATCCATCGTCATTACCACCAACCACACACCGATGATGACGCCTTGCTCGGCGCCACTGCCACTGATGACTACGCGCTAACGGACGCTACAGACAATAAGCTATACCACAGGAATAAGAATCAAAGTAGGTAAAAATGGTTATTGTTTCAAATCACAAATTTCAAATCACACACCTATTATAGCTTGCTCATCCATCCGGTTAGTATACATTATGTGTGTAATAACACTTGGTAATTTTAGGATGAGATGACTGCTGTCACAAACATTTGGATTTAGTTCATTGCCTTTCACACTGTTTTCGGTCCAGTGAGTAAATTTGTGTGCCAACTTTCAGCACTATCGAGGAAATGAAGCTAGATATGATATAACACAGTGCAGGACAGTAATGATCATGACTAAGAGAGACAATTGCAGTGATCGTAAATATTGTCGTTGTCGCATTTTAAAACCACATTTTGCACTTGGGCAGGTTTACGCTATGTACGGAACGATTACCTATTTTTTGCATGGTACCAACTGCGCCAACCGGGATTAGGATCTTATGTGTCTAGATTAGTTTACAAGCATAAAACAATAAATCTGTCCACAACTTCCCATTGTGTTGCGGTTTGCTTTTCTTCGAGCTTAATTTGATGACAGAAGTGCGACGTAACGGATGCAAACAATAAAATATGAACTAATTGCTTGAAATGAAATGTAATATCGATACGATGTGAAATATTTGAAATGTAATTTGAAGTAGTTATCATAACTTCGTGTGGAAGTGGATTTTAGGTTATTGCAGAGTTTCTACTAATGAGTCTTTAATTGAGCACATTATATTGCTATCCGTGCAATATTGTTGGTGACATCAAGTTAAACGTACTGAGATCCTTACGGTCTGGTAAATGAATAACTTTTGATTTTTTTGGGGAAAATGAGATAACATGAAAAGATCTCCACAGCGTATAAATCTCAGATTTAAGTACAGTTTTGTGGAGATCTTTTTGTTTAATAAAAATTCTGATCAATTTGAAAACAAGCTAATTAAAGACATGTGTTAATTGCCTAAAATTTACAAAAATAGGTAATACAAAAAATAACGTGAATTCAAAGTTGTAGCAAGCAGACGGATGATGGTACTGAAAGAAACAAATCTTGATGGATCTGGACCAACCAAGATGATTTTTTTCTCATTTACAGTTTGATTTTACAGAAAAACAACAAAACAGTGGGAAGACCACGAAACCAAATTATTTTGGTACCTATTGTTATTACGAGTATAACTTTGACCATATTTATTGGCTTACCAACAGAGTTTAATGGTCAAAGTCAGTCATAATTTTGCAGGTTTGACAGCTACAAATTGCCTAAAATTTACAAAAATAGGTAATACAAAAAATAACGTGAATTCAAAGTTGTAGCAAGCAGACGGATGATGGTACTGAAAGAAACAAATCTTGATGGATCTGGACCAACCAAGGTGATTTTTTTCTCATTTACAGTTTGATTTTACGGAAAAACAACAAAACAGTTGGGAAGACCACGAAACCAAGTTATTTTGGTACCTATTGTTATTACGAGTATAACTTTGACCATATTTATTGGCTTACCAACAGAGTTTAATGGTCAAAGTCAGTCATAATTTTGCAGGTTTGACAGCTACACAATTCTTCTTACGCTCTTCGATTGGTTAAGGGAAGATTGTGTTTTACACAAGTTTTACACAAGTTCTTTAATTTTTTATGATTCTAAGAAGCAAGCTTATTTCTCTTATCATAATCCTTCAGTGTTGAATTGTTTTTTATTCTACTTCTCCGACAATGTATGCTTGTGAAGAAGCTTCTTCTTCCATCCCACCACATTTGAGAAAATTTAATTGAAACAGTTTAATTTGAGTCAGTCAAGTGCTAGCGGATAGAATCATCAAAAACCTTTTGTAATTCGGAGACCCCATTTGAACAATCTTTGGTTAGTCTTGGCTTGGCAAGCTGTGCTTGGACTTTTATAATAAAAAGGAACTCTCTCTATCATCGACTATCCAAGTCTCACTACGGGTTTACTTCTGCATTTTGAGTACATTATCATTCACACACACTCAATAAAAACATTGTTATACAGATATAGAGGAAATGATTTCAAAAGGTTTCAAATCCAGCAAAGTAATATTCCTTGCCACCCATGAAGGTCGTCTCATAATCCATAAAATCGTGCATTTATTCCTTAGTACCCTTCAGTCGTAAAGTATTGTTTAAAATCTTAACTTTGTCACCAACATTTTGAAAATAAAATTACAAAATCTATCAAAAACCTTATTATTAATTACAATTTCCACATTATCGCTAAAATTATTACCTGGAAATCAATCTTGTAAAGGTTACAAAGCATTTGTCATTGGAAACTTTCAGAAAAATATTTAAACATCATAAACGAGCATTGAACTGAAAAGTCCCCAGGAATTTGCCCTTTCATACGCGGATAATATAAATCACATAGTGTGTGGTTGAGACAATTATGGAAAATAAAACAAACTGTTCTAAAAACAGCTCAACTAAATAAAAAATGCCAAGCTACACAAACCAGCTGTTGGATTGTGTTATATCATTGAAAAAAACAATTGACATTTCGTCGTCGCTGCCGAATTGTCCATCCGTTAGACATCATATCACTTTGGGCATTGAAATTCTCTCTTATCTGCTCCCTGGAACCGTTGGATGCTAAGCCCAGGGAAATGTATTATAGTAGTACATTTCTGTGGCTAAGCCCATTAATGTGTTAAATTCTGGCCGATATAAATGAAGTACCCGTTGTCATCGTCCTTCTTCACTAATAAGTATCAAAATCGGAACTTGGTGTCTGTGGGAAGATAGTAAAGTGAGACTTTGTTAGGCATTTGGTTTGCGGTGCAGTAAAGATAGCTCAAGCAGCAAACATGTCTTGTTTTACTTAAAGTTGATGAAAGAAGAAAGGTATTTATTTACATTTTGAATGGTCAAAGCTGTTGAGTTAATGTTAAAGTTGATAGCTGGCCACGCTGGAGGAAACCTTTGATTTTATTACCCTTCGCCGGAGTTATCGACATTTGACTACACCGTTTCTAAACCTCTCATTAATTACCGAGTCAAAAATGGACATGAACAAATCATGGAAATGGGCCTGTGCCTTGTTATAAGAAATGCATTAAGGAACTGGAATGTTTGTTTTATTGTGCATTTAAAGTTTAAGTCCTTTTATTTCATTGACCACTGGACTCGTTGTTTTCTGTGAAACTTAGTGATGCTGTTATTTACAGAGTTGCTGCAGTTTCTGTCTTTGTAGAGGTATAAATGTAATAAAATGTACATTAGATGTGTAGTGTGTGGTGTAGTAAGCCCAGGTTTGAGATTTGTTTTTAAATCTTACAGGAAACCCATGGCCAAACTGTATCAATTTGCTCTAAATAAATAATCTATCTTTAAATCTTAAATTCTAAATGCAAAAGTTAAGTTAACACCGTTTTCAATCCTAATCACATTAACTATCTTAATTACTGCGTGTCTCCTTTTGTGTTCCTTCCAAGATGGATTTCATACCATCTTCTCCATACAATTACTTTTTTGATTATTTTTTAAATTTTAAGTCTAATGCACCAAACACAGCCCAAAACCAAACCGGGCTGGGTTAGGTGAATACGCCCATTATTGAAGTAATTTAAAATGAAATTATTCTTGCACAAACACATCAGTTCTCGTAATGGAATGAATAGATTCAACTCATTCTCATTCATAAGGATTAAATTAAATTGCACACCTACTAAACCCAGCTTCAACACCAACTAATCTAATCTAATGAGGATTTTAATGTCCCATCAATCTGTAAGTTAGCACATTAACGCAACTTTATTACAATTACAATTGTACAATTACTGATTGGATTATTGCTTTCC
>JAAXNX010002706.1:0-12582 GCA_036491905.1 Folsomia manolachei
CGTCCTATTGCCAAGCGTGTGATCATGTGCGTTTTACAGACTTTTAATTTAACTCGTGACTAAATTTACCCTAACATAAAGTAATGTTGAGGGACTTCTTATAGCCTTTAAGGTGTAAAAAACATGGCAAGCCAAAGGTGGGTCGGTGCCATGGACGAATAATGTCGTTTGAAGCTTTTACCTTTTTTTCTTATTGTCGTTACGTGATGCTCTGAGTATGAGGATGATGGGTCACATCTCGCATCAGCCTCGAAAGACATATGTGTAAAAATACAGTAAGTATGTTTAGTCTTAACGGAAGCCTTCCTTTTAGTGCAATTCGTTGCAACGGAATTCCATAATCTGTCTTGAGCAGGAAGTTAACTGTTGATTTTTGGACGAGAGCAGTTAGTTATTTTGTACTAATCTATGCGGTTGAGAAGCTGGAAAAAGCGGTACCGATTACGTGGGGTCGGTATTTTCAATCGAGGTGCATTACCTTGATTGAGCTGACGATAGTTATTATAATTTCTTATTCAAAATATACTTCATACTTTTTTGACTATACTTAGACTACAACCAATGCATTATATTGGTCATTCATGTCACTTTTTCGTTTTATAGTTGCTGGACAAGGCTTTGGCGGACGCTGAGCTTTCCAAGTTTTTGGTTCCGGCTGCCATTCAGAAATTCCGGGGAACTGGTGGAGTGAGGATTGAAGATGACATTGCAGTGACGGATAATGGAGCAGAACTTCTTTCCAAATTGCCAAGATCGTAAGTGGGCTGTTATTTTGTTCATACTCATAAATGTGCCAGGGATAAAAGCAGGAAGTAGGAATTGTTGGGAGACTAGAATTCAGGAAATTGCAGAGGAAAGTAATTTTTGGGGCCATGTGTACATACAAGAAAAATATTCGGAACTTTCAGTTTGCTATATTCAAGCCACAAAATGTTCTAAGCTCTACAATGTGATGACAAATTCTGGAACCATTTAAGTTATTTAGCCTACTAATTGACCAACAATTGATTTGTTTATTACAGCGTGGAAGAAATTGAGGCTATAATGGCTGAGGGACAAAAGCAGGAAGTGATTGTTCCACAACTCTCCAAAGCCTTCCGAAAGTGATGACTGCTGTCGTTCCAAATAAAATGTTAGTAATGATTAAACATTTTATGTTTTAATGTCAATAAATGCAACTCAGCACACGGTATTACTTACAATTTCTTCTTGTACAGATAAAATGACTTGACACAATCCATGGTGTGACTTATTGCCATTTACAAATTGAATAAATTCATTTTTTGTCTGGAGCCAAGAGTCGCTTGTAAGTTCATGGTCATTTTTAACTTGGCTGGTTGGCTTGGTAGGTCTCGCCGAGTTTAGTGTTCAGTATTTGAACTTGATGAAGTAATGTTCGAAATAAACATTTAACCACGTCATCCAGGTGCTCATACCGTGTATGTGAGAGCATTTAAAATTTTTGTAATCTATTCGACGAACTCTGTTTTATGTTGAGTTATAACAAGGACGACGTGAGAAGGTCTTTTCTTTATCAAACTTTGCATATCAGTCGTTAATCGCGTAATTCAAAAACTCCATTTTGAAATTGAAAACATAATGTAACGACAATGCTTTTCTGATGCATCCCATCAACCCCTTTGCTTCAAAGTATTACAGAACTTAATGTGAACACCCAACCGCGATTGTTTTATTCTCATTTTCTCGAAAATACGGAATATTCCAACCCCATCTCATGAATTTCCCTACCATGCGTTGTGGGTTTCATTATAAATTTCATATTTCTGTAACGGATTTGTGACCATTATTAGAGTTACGTAACTCGTTTTAGATTTCCATTCGACCAACTTTCTAGTTTTCGATGGTTTAAGAGAGTGAACTTTTTTATTTCACCAGTCAATGTAGTAGTGGGGGTCAAAGTTTTTGTGACACATTATGACGTTGCCATGCTTGGTATCTTACCGCTCCCTTAAGCGACATTGGCTAATTCAATTCGTAGCTTCTGAGCTCTGTGTGTCGCAAGGAGTTTGTTGAACTAAGGAAATTATTCACGATGCATTTTCTCCACTTTTTGATGTGCATGGGCTACGTAGATGGAACATTATGATCAGTTGAAAAAATGAAACATTCAATTTGGAAGATATTCATCCAGAAGTACATACGGGTTTTTACTTTTGTAAATAACGTTAGAAATTGAACGGATGCTTCCAATTCCGTTAAAGTATACATACAGTTTTTTTAACATAAATACGTTGGCATTACCTACAAAAAAAAAAAAAGTCTATTTTTTTGGAATTGGCACTCTTTCGCCTGAAAGCATTTTCGTACACATTAGCAACAAAATTAAGGGAGCGGTAAGATACCAAGCATGGCAACGTCATAATGTGTCACAAAAACTTTGACCCCCACTACTACATTGACTGGTGAAATAAAAAAGTTCACTCAAATTTTATTAATAGCTATTATATTCATTTTTCAATTTTATCATCCATAAAATGTTAGGCAAAAGTGACACAGAATGGAATTGAAATATGTAGGAACTTTTCAGCATATGTTCTGGATAATATTCCCATAAAGTCCAAGACTTGGTTTATACAATCACATCTTAATATTTAACACTTGCAATTAGTTTAAACATGTCTGCAGAAATTGACTCGTCACAATTTACAGAAATCAATCAATCAATCAAGGTTCAAAAGTTGGAAAAGTAAGAGTGGCAATATAGTTCTCGAGTAGCAAATCTTACAGCAAAATACTGCTAGTAGAGCTTCTCATAAGCACATGCATAGTTGAATTTCTGTGATGTTAGACAGAATCCGAGTATTAAGGATTGGAATGGAACCATGTAAAACGGGTTGTGTTGGAGAAAACAGGCTCCAGTTGCACTCTGCCTCTCGTGCACCGTGCGTGTGTTGAGCTGAGCTGAATTTTCACTTTGGCCGTCTTTTACTTTCGCAATCATACCCTTCAATTCAAAAGTAAAACATACATTTGAGCAATGACAGTAAAAGTTTCGACGTTTAATGCAGAGTTGACAAAATTTGATCAGTGTTCGTGTCGAAAGTAAACCAAAAAACTGTATCAACCATATTTAGAGAAAGTGAACAACTTTCACCAACCGCAACCTGTGAACTTCGTTCCAGCAACTCGCAAACGACTGTGCAACATTACTTTTACTTGAGAGTGAAACATCTATTTGCTATGATATTTGTTCAACAACGCAAAGATATTGTGACTATACTTAACTAAATAACAGTAATCGTGCCATGGATTCGAACCACGTGGTGTATGAACAGGACATGTTATTGTGTGCATGAGTAAATACGTCACTGTCTTATTTATTGGACCCTGTTGGATTACTAAACTTATTGCATAATCTGAGACAGCAATACTCAAAACATTCATTGATATTGACACACACTGGAAAAGAAGAATTTACCTACGCAATCGTTTAAGATATATATTAAAGCATTTTTTAAATCAGATTGGAATAGTTGAACGGGAATTTAATCCAATCCAACCATATAATCACCACATAACCCGATTGTACTATATTTCGTGTTGTGCTGTATCGTTGAAATTTAAACCCAACTCCAAAAGCAGTTCATCCTTGTTAAATGAAGCACAAAAAACAGAGAAGGTGATGGGATACGAAACTGCAGGTTTCCATTTGATTTGATTTCATGTATGACTCCCATCAAAGTTGAACCATTGTACATGCAGTAGCTCACAATTCTCAATTACATTTGTTATTCATTCCCAATTCCAATGCTTGTGAGTGACGCAAATGGGCTTATCATTAAGTATTGCTCATAGATATTGCAGTTGGATGTCCCGTAGTGAAGTAAGTACGAACACATTACACGCAGACGGGGGTTAAATGTTCATCACTAGTGTTGCATTCAATCTATCCGTAACATTTACCCAGTCCAGTCCTCTAACTCTGATGTTCAGTGTTGTGAATTAAACTAAAAAACGACCTTCCTTTTTGGAAAAATTTATCTACAATTGAATTGAATGCGTAGTGTGGCGTGAGAACCTGAGGATAGAGACGTGCTGCAGTTCAGTAAAACCAAGTGTAGTGTGTCACTTCAATTGCGTCACTAATACTATAAAATACATGAAATAAAAATTGAATGCGTAGTGTGGCGTGAGAACCTGAGGATAGAGACGTGCTGCAGTTCAGTAAAACCAAGTGTAGTGTGTCACTTCAATTGCGTCACTAATACTCTAAAATACATGAAATAACCGAGGGAAATGTGGACAGGGTTTAATCTGTCTATGAAGAAATGAAGTAATAAATCCAAAAAAGACAATTTTAACTTGAGACTATTTGGAATTCTGCATGTTGGGGTGACTGTATCCGTTTCCGCATCCGATCTTCACAAGCCAATCAAAGCTCTACTTTAGCCAACACTTTGCTCTGTTTACACGGGCATTGACTCGGCGTGTGATAGCATTCATTTATTCTTCGAACGCTTTGTGAGATTGTGATATCAAGAAGATGAGACGACACTACGGATGAATAGGATACTCCTTCCGCCTTCTTGACACTGACATCATCTCGGCCCCCGTTACAAAAGGCGGATTTTATGGATTATCCTAGATAAAGAAAAGTAATCCGTGGTAATCTTTAAGGTGTCGCACGGCCAATAACACAACTCTGACGTCGTTTCAATTGGATCAGTGACAGTTTACTAGTACACGCGTGCCATATAGTGTTAAACGATTTCCCCATATTTATGCCTCTTGAGTCCGACAAGCAAAAGAGTTACTCCCATTATTATCATAAAACTATAATGTGATGTGATACACACTTGATATTACGGCAAAAATGTGAAAAGGGACAAACAAGGAAGAACAAAATGAAATTAGTAGAAAGATAATATCTATTTGCACCCCAACCAAAACCCACACTCGTTGGCAGTTAATATTACAGAGTTCTCCGGTAACATTTATTGTCTTACCCTTGAGTAACTTATATGTTTGGGCTGGGTCAGGCTACGATCCGCTCAAGTGGAAGTGCCATCAAGTAAATTGTTTAGTTATTAGAAATCCATCTACAAGGAATAATCACCTTCTCAAGGTTTTCATTACATCTTTTAGTTGTGTCAACCCGTGAAAATGTCCACTGCCACTGACTAATGCCAGGTGAAGAGCAGCTGAATAATTTTATGAGAGGCGTGACACAGTTGACTCTGGGCGCAGCTTAGTTCTACAAAAACTCATTAAATTCTAACGAAAATTGAGCATGATAGCAAACTCAGAGAGAAACGATCGGTCTGCTTGAGTAATTAATAAGCATAAAGGCACGACCAGTTGACATTCGAATTATTGATGCCAAAATTATTATCAATCATTCATATTCAATCACGTTGACCTAAATTTTGTTAAGTTATTTTAGTCGGACACCTAAATTAGAACCTGGATTAAATAGAGTGACTATTTAAATCTGGCCCAGCTAATTAGAAAAGGAGCCAAATTACATTTAGGACAAATTAAATCCAAGCCTTCATTCAATCAAGATGTATGATAACGACAAAAGTTAGCCGTTTATTTGATTTGATGATTCAGTTAAGAGTCTGAGCTCGCGAGTGAGCAAAAAGGATTAAAATGGGTCAACACGATGAAGACTTGGCTCCAGGAGAGTCCACCGCAATGACTTCGTCTACGAGCAGTAGCAGCACCCAACAAAGCACACACAATCCTTCCTCTGCTAATATTTCAATTAGTGGCAGTGGTAGCAACTGCAGTTCCAACACCCCCAGTGGCACCAGCAGTAAATTGTCTTCCCCCACGCAGGAAGAAAGTCCCAGGGAGCCAATGACAGTAAACATAAGTTGTCCTGACCCAGACTTGGATCCAGATTGCCAAAGTTCATCATCGTCATCGCCCAGTCCTAACAATTCGTCTAGCGCCTTGTTCAGTCCCAATACTAGCACTGACATTTCAGAGACGGAAAGTGACAAAGTGATGTCACCTAGTGAAAATAATACTCGACTCCCACATTCTCATTTGGAGCCTACAACTCAAACAGAAATGAAACTAGAGAAAGCTTCATTGCCACGAACCACTCGTGGTATGGGAGAGAAAGTTGCAGTGGCAATCGCATCGTCAGCAGAAGGTGCAATCAGGGCAGAAAATCACAACCACCCCATCAAAATCCTTCCCAGAGATGATGAGGCTGTCAACATGACAAAATCCCGTGAAGCCGTGAGAACGGGAAATTGCTCCGTCGGAAGTGTCAGTTATCAGGAAGTGGGAGAAGAGGTTGGCAGTGGTGTCAACTACTACAACAGCGACATGGAGGGCGATAATCAGCAGACTGTTTCCTCTGGCAGTTGTAGTGAAAGTGTCAGTTATCAGGAAGTGGGAGAAGAGGTTGGCAGTGGTGTCAACTACTACAACAGCGACATGGAGGGCGATAATCAGCAGACTGTTTCCTCCGGCAGTTGTAGTGGTGGTGGTGGTAGTAGTAGTAGTGGAGGACAGGTGTCAAAAAAGAAAGCAAGTTTCGGATTTGGCTTTACTAAACTAAATCTCCGAGTGTTTTCTCGTTCCTCAAAATCCTCGGATCGGTTGGATGTTGATGTTGATGAAGTTGCAAATAGGATGCTAATGAACAACCAACTTCAAAGTCCTCCCACCACATCTTCCGGTCCTTCTGTGAGTAAATCCAGCTCTGAATCCAACATTCCCATGTGTCACAACTCCCTAGATAATTTGGCAAATGATCTACCCGCATCCCGGTCCACAGACTCCAGCTGCCTTCTTCCATGTCCGGGTGATACTTTGGGAGGTGAAGCGGTTGTGGCGTCCACATCCCTTGGTGCATGTGATGGTGGTCGTGCAGTTATTCAAAGTGCTGGAGGTAGTGGCAGTGATGTTACGCATATTAACAAGGAATGTGTGCCATCAAGCAGTGCTGGTGGGGCTAGTTCGTCAGCTAATGCCAACCCCACTCAAACATCGTCAGGATGCACAGCCGGGCCAAAGTTTAAATTGGTGACCGAAGGAGATGTTCAAGTGTGCAAAGTAAAGCATGGTAACAATCTCATGGACAAGTTTATTGGATCAAAACTTCTCCGGAGATGGGAAACTCATCACATTTTTCTCAACGATTCCTGCATATCATCCAAAACGGTGAGTATGAATAGTGTGCAGTTTTCTTTATCATTCATTAGTGAAAGTAAAAGTTGTGGAGAAATGTCCAAGTACGTAGGTAATGGTCCGTGTCATGTTTATTTATGCCGTACAGTTAGTAGTTGAGAAATATTGGTAGTTGCCTCCTTAGTGGTGAATAGCAGCACAGAAAAAGTAATAATAAAGAACATTGGTTATTTAATTCCACAACTTTTCACGCTCATTTCACATTTATATGTGTCCAGATTTTATTTTCCTTGGCGTTCTGGGTATAATTATGTGTAAACTAAACCAATGAGCAAGTTGATGATGTGATTCATGATTCATAAACTTTTGAGGTGCTGGGACGGACTCCCACAAATGGCAGGGTGTTAAAATAAATAGTGCGTACTTCGCAAACCACACGGCATGGCAATATGATTATGACATTGATCAATGATGATACTTTTAGGTTTGAGCGGAATTAACATCGAATTTTAGAGAAAATGCCCACCAATCGTAAAAAAAGGTTTCCCTTGGTTCAGATCGAAGCCCATGCTTTGTGTCTGTCAAGTCAAGGGCGACTCAACCAGCCTTCAAGTCGTAAATATATTATGGAATGATAAAGATAAAAAAAACTTTATGAGACGGTTGGAGGTCTCCCGAGTGAGACCATGAATACTCGGGTTTTTAACTTATGTTGACCGACCATCATTACCATTTTCCTCTGATTTGACGATCATGTCAATTTGAAAGTTAGAATAACACCTTATTCAAACTTTGTACTTGTCCTATGTGGGCTGACCTAACATTTTACTTCAGTTTAACAAGTTCATCCAGTTTTTTCTTCTACTCTTTCATTTTGTTGAGTACAAGTTCACGTAAATATTGTTTGCTATAAATTATAGATTTGTGCAAATCCCACGATAAGCCCTGCTAGTGTTCTGACTTTCCCCACAAGATATATACTATTATATTGGCAACATCACAAAGTATACAAGTCATGCTTACGCTTGGCGTAGAGTGTAACACGCAATAAAATCAAAGTTGCTCTCTCACATTCTGCAAATCTTCATTCGTGACCTGATTTCCTAAAATAGGATAAGTGAGTGAGCAACTCAACTGCACCCAGGTTTAGTTTAACTCGGTTGAATTTCGAAACACGAAACTATATAGCTTCAATTTCGAGGCCGTCATAAGGGCGGTGCAGTCTGTTTGATCACATTTTTTGACTATTCGTACGAGTTCCACCATAAGAATGCTAGGCTGAACAAGAGCACGTGAAAGAACTACACTAATTTCTGCCGTTTGCCAATATTATCCATCCAGTGCAGCATAAAGAACTTGCATGAATTCTTTACACCATGTTTTGAATCGTAGGTTTGTAACATCGCCATCATTTCTTGTTCTGCCTGTGACCACCAATACTACCCGATACGACAGAGCTGTCGGAAAGCTTCTTACTTTTTGCGCGGGTTGGTTGGTCTCCCACTTAATGCTGCCTTACAACTTGCTACTATTAGTAAAAGAGAAGCAATAGATTAAGTTGGCAGTTGGCAGAGTACTGGCGTGGAACCAACTATTACACACAAACACAGCCATGGATGAATTCTTCTCTGCACGAACATGTCGATTTTTGGCCATAGCTTACAAACAGCTTTATTCCATGACCACAGCCAAAAAATCTTGGCCGGTAAAAACACTGGATTTTACAGTTGACTGAATCCAAAGGAAGAATAAATTGTATGGTCCTATCGATTTCTGTAATTGGATCATTGTAACCATGCAGCATTCCTTTAAGGGAGACCAAGTAAGCAACACTTCACCACAAATGTGAGGAATATGATATCCGTAATAATAAAGTGATTTGGTTTTTTGTCCCACTGAGCTAAACACAATTATTACGATAAAACCTAATTTACGGCATTGTAATTGATGAGTGGTTATTAATAATTTTGAAAATGAGCCATCTACATCTGCACAAATCCCTATATAATTTTACTATTTTCAAGCAGCATAATCCATGCCAATGGTAGCCAATAGCTGTATGAACTTGTCTTTCATGTTACTGACCCAACCGATGACACATTAATTTCAAAAAGCAACAGTGTCACATTGACTGGAAAATATTCTTAGAGTATCAACTAGAACCCAAAAGAAACCTATTTTTTTCTGTTTAGGGCTTTTTGAAATTTTAAAAATCAGAAAGTAAAATCCCGTTGAAATTTACTAAAAGTAGTGCTTGTTTTTCTCGACAATAAAAGGAATGCGACAAGAATGGAAAAGACTGTGTATACATGCTTTCCGGCAAAATCGTATAAAACATAGTTAAGAGTTAAGTAGTAACATCTTCCGGTGAAGAAAAAGAAAACTTAAGAAAAATACAAGAGAAAGGCGTGGTGGACTTTGTGACTTGAGGGAGAAATTAGATTTAGTCTAGTTCCCATTCCTCTTACAAAAGTGTATAATGTGTAGCAAGAAAACTCGACATCTTGCAACTTTACAGTTGGAATATAAAATTATAAATCAAGTTAACTCCTTAACCTTAACATTTCTCCGCCTTTCCACAAACAGTTTATTCTCGTATTTTACACAGTTGAAAATGCTCAACTTTGAACGAAGCCTTCTGTACTTGACTTGAGACTTCGTTACTCTCGAACTGAGAGATGTCCTGAAGTAAAAGTTATTGCATGGATAAAAGAAAGAGAGAGAGAGTTGGCCGACTTGTTTGGAAAATGCTGTGATAAACGACTGGCAGAAACATTTAAAGGATTCACTCTTGAAGATTGCACTGGGCTCGAGATTCAATTGTTTTCCTTTGAACAGTTCAATATTTTCATTTCCTTCCGTTCTAACAAAACGGAGGAAACCAAAGCTTTAATTCGACAACCAAAGTTCGATTAAAACTTGACGGGTGGACTGGAGATTCAGTATTTATTTGGCTGAACTTCTTCGAATTCTTGTCTTTCGTCATACCATCATCCACCTAAACTCCTTTGATACCATAACATTTATACAGTGGAGAAAGTTTGCTGGTTGTGTAGAGCACAGCATAAACGTAGTATAATGTCACTAGAAAAAAACTTTTACCCAAATACATATGCTAACAACTTTTCTTTTGAACCGTTTAGTTTTGTTTGCAAAGAACCGGATTTTGTACGGACTTGTCGATGCCATGCAGCATGCAGCATCACTTTACTGTAACAAACTTATCCGAAGCCAATACCATGCAATTCCATCCATTGGGCAATGTTACATTGCCATATTCATGCCAGAATATGGACAAAAAATGAAATTTGGTACTGGGACAAACAAAATTTGAAAGTTCTTGTATTTGATATTTTATCTGTGAGTGTGTATCCATCTAGATTTTCTGGAAGTGACATCATCTCTATTTGTGCAGACATTGTAGTATATTCATAATCCTAGTGTGTATATCGGGATTTGCTTTCGCTCAGCATTATGACTTATTATTATTGAAGTTTTTTTGCATTCTTGTGATCTACAGAGCCAAAGTGCAGTCTTCCAAAAGGCAGTTATCTAGGTTGAGAACACCCAGGAAATAACAATTTCATTTTTCATTCATGTAAAAATAAGACACTGCATGATTTGATTCAACTCAACGAATCAGAATTCTGCAAATTACCTTTGTATTCAATAACAATTTGAAGCGTTTTTTAAGACGTTTGTTTCATTTGAATACAATGTTTCTGACGTTGGCGTTGAAAAAATTGATGAATGATGTGAATGGTTCTTGTGACTGATTTGATTTTAAAGTCACACTCGTAAATAGTACATTAGAAATTCTTCTGTAAGCTATATCGGCCATGAATTTTTTTCACAACACTTGAGCCAAACTTAAAACATCTCAACTCACTGTGTAAGCAGAATCAGCACAGACATCGAACTAACAGAAATCTTTAAATAATTTACGTAATCAATTCTTGCAAAAAGGTTATTCTTCGATTTGATTTTTCGAGTTCTTCGAAAAGCGCATGATTCTTTGCACGTCAATCGATAATATTCAGATGTGAACTTTGTAGTGTCCCACTAAAATTTCGTGGTAGAAGAAAACTTCTACTATCTGTACTTAACAAGTATATTATTCCAATTATTTTAAGCCAAAGTGCCAATGTTTACAAAAATACGTATAATAGTTTCCTTACTGCTACTGTTTTCTTTGATCCCGTCTTAGCTTGAAATAATCTTGAATCACTAAACTTTTAAAACGCAGTTTTATTGGTTATGAATTACAAATTATCCGAGTAAAAGGAATAAGGAATCTTTGTCGGATCGCAACAAATAATAATTTGAGGAACTGACGTCGATACTTTTTTTTTAAAAAAAAAAGGTTTGTAAGGTGAAAGTTGGCGTAGTTGGTGTCTGAAATTCAGCACTAAAAGGGTCATTCGTTGACATGTGTTCAAATCCACGAAATCAGTACTGTTGGAATTTTTTTACGAAAACGAGCAGCTCAGTGAGTTGATATATTGGCTCTGACCTTTGTGCCTGGTAGCATGATTATTTTCCTTTATTATTGCTGGATCTGCATTGGACATTGACATCAAAGCATGCAAAACGAAATGCTAATCTGCCCTTCCTTTGCAAAAATGTATTAGCATTACACCACGAATCAATCCAAACAAAACAGCACTGCAGGATCACAACTAGGGATATGTATAACATTCCGTTCTGACATGTCTGTCTCTATTCTAGAATTTGGAATTCAATCTTACTGAGGAAGCATTGTATGAGATTTGGTATTGCTGAATAATGCCAATTCCGTCTCATACTGTTGTGTCCCTTGACTTGGTTTGTGGTTTTGGGACTCTAGACTCGATTCATGTGTAAAATAGTGTGGTTTCACGCGCGATAGCCTGACTTTGACTTTATCCTCTTCACTGATTTGCATAAATGTGGTGGAAAATTAATGAAAGATTTCCTTTTCTCTGATTCACTCATTCCAAATCCCAGAGAGGAAAAAGCAGGAGGGTAGTTTGGCTGGACGGAATAGGATGAACACAGCCAATTCCTCTCACAACTGCTTTGTCACTACTTTATCCTTAGCTAAGGTCCTGTGCATAGTCGTTGATAGTGAGAGAAAGGCCCGGAGAAAGTTGAACAAGAAATGCGCCCCTCCGGCATTCCACTCTTTTCATATTGGATTGCATTCTATTTAAGACTGGAATGGAAAGAATGAATATCTTTAGCGCTAAACTTGTTCTAATTATCTCGTAAAACGTGCACGACACATTTTTGCATTTCATTCAATCGTGTTAAATACGCTGGAGAATGGCTTTATTGCATTCAATTACCAACTATAGAAATGATTACCCTCTAAATTAGGCTCGTCATTTCATTTTCATTTTCTTGTTCTAAATTCTTAAATCCTAGAATTACTTTTGAGTCTTTACTTTAAAGTAAAGGACTTGATTACTTTTTCGCATTACAGCTTCGTAT
>JAAXNX010002707.1:0-12581 GCA_036491905.1 Folsomia manolachei
CCTAACCCAACTCTCTCAGGAGAAGATGGCTCGATTTTATTTCCCTTTCCCTCCGGCACTTCTTTCCATCGACAATGCCAACCAGACCAGTCATCCACCGTAGATCTTTCCTTGTTTGTATCAAATCACAGAGTGAAACTAAAAGGAGACAGGAGCAGGACATGGATATGACCATATATATGTAGCAGTGCCCTACGGTCGGGTGGGATGGTTTTATTACATTTGGGATGCAGCTTTCAGTTTCACTGCAGCTATTCCCTCTGGAAATAAGGTGGGGGCGACAAACTTCACCGGTCTGTCTGGATATATATGTTATAAACCAAACAAACATTTCCCGTCCTCTTTTTTGGTCTTATCTTGTGGAGCGTGGTTTGTAGATAGATTACTATATGCTCACGGATTGGACGGCATTATTGAGGATGCTCCAAGGGTTGGATAACATATCATAGAAACAACAGTAGGAAGGAAGGAAAGCTTCCTGAAAAAATGAGGTGGATAGATAGAAAACAGGATATCTTCCAAGATGTACCATAATACTACCTGAGTTACTAATCCAGCGAAAGCTGAGGGTATTCGAGAGAAGAAAAATTGGTTCAAGTGGTCGTTTTCGGGTTGATGAGTCCCAACCTCCCAATTACGAGACCTGAGCTTCCGGCTGTCGTCAAGAGCTGCAATAACTTCCTTCGCTCTGTTTCACTAAATCCTTTTTCCAGCGAAAGTCTGCTCATTTTACTTTTTACAACACATGAAGCCCCTCTAATAACTGGTGGTTTTCCAGTAATATCAACATGTACAGATAAGCCTATAGGCTGTACACTGCTTATATATGCAGGTGGGTAGAATTTATTGAGTTGAGCAAGAGGGATATTGCGTAGCTCACAGTCAGTCATGGAAAACACAACATGGATGTTTTTCCATTCACATTTAAAGCAAACTATATAAGAATTGAAGGTAGAAAAGCAAGTTCTGGTTTGCTCTGTTATTTTGATCTCAATTCCCTCTCCTCTCTTTCTCCCCTACTGCTCCTGCTACAGCCTCCAGGACCGGAGTCACTTTCTCCATTACACCCAACCCAACCCGACTCGGGATACAGTATGGTATATGTAATTCAGCCCACATCTCTTTCTCCTTCTGCCAGCTAGCTGAAATGTCCCATGGAGTAAAGTCAAACCTGCTGGTTGGGCCATCCTATCGTTTCTGGCAGGTTGGTTGTGGCTGGCAACTTGCCTTCAGCCAGTTTCCATCTTCATTATCCAGAGTGCAATGGTATATAGAATGTTATCTACAATTTCATGGTGGTGGATGGACGGGCGACCTCATTTTATTAGCAATAAGGTTTCCGCACATTTCCACCATTTCGGGCTAAATGTTTCACTGAATCATGAACTGGGACGTGCTTTCTTTCTTATTCTCTCGTTTGACTCAAATTATACCCGGTGGAGTTTTACTAAAAAAAAATCTTGTATACAGCACAAATTTCTACTGTGCCGGACAAACAATTTACCCTTATTTCACCACAGAAAGCAGTGTGGTGTGATATGGTGGACATATTCTTTGTAGAAATAATGATAAACCTTTAAATCACGTACGTTTATTCACGCGTCTTCTAGTTGCTGATGATTTCAACCTTTTTTCTCTCAGTCTGGTCGTCTCAAAAAATGACAAGGGCTACGGGTGATTAAACTTTGGAGAAAGTTTGACGCATAATTAAATTCGGTTTGAAAAACTCGTCTCAAAATTATATTAGTAATCTCCAGCAGTGAACAATCTCTTTTGCTCAGGTACTATTTGGTGATATTCTGACAAAGTGGGCGGACGTTATAAGGTCGACCCATTAGAAAACCTTGGTATATTCCATTCCATTTACTTTCCAACAAGTAACAAGAGAATGAGACAATGCTGCTGCTATTAGGATAATTACGGCTTAGAGAACATTCCGCTGAGCCCGAGAAAGAGATTGGAACGGAAATTAATCGACAAGGATACACGGGACAAAACTGTGAATTTCCGACCAATGACACTGTCGCCCGGTCTGATGAGATACATAGGCAGCCTAAACCCAAGCGAAGTGAGTCTGCCGAAATGAGCCAACGTTGTCGCAGTGGAGAAGACACAGTTATAGTGAATTCCGTTTTGCAGCAATCCCACAATAACAATGACTGACGTAGGAAATTAACCAAACTCTTGTTGAGCCAAAAACACTCATGGCTAGTTGCTGGTAGTCAAAATGGGACAATTCAATTGGGCAAATTAGTCTTGTTACTGCAGTGTGGAGGTCTCACCTGGGCTACTACCTGTAGTAAGGAAATCATCCACTCGGACCAATAATTCGATTGCAATCCTAGCCCTATATTTAATCACCTTATCAGGCGAGAGTGTGTAACTAACGTGGTTGGCTTGAGGTACTATAATACTGTCTTGGTCAATAATCCTTACACATAATTTTAGCATCATGTCCCTTTGCTCCATCCTGTACAACTGACACTTTCCCCTGGAACACTGTGCAATAGAGACGAACTACCCGGTATACTTTTTCATTCTGCAGCCTTTCTGAAGCTGCTCCTAATTGTAACGCGGCCAACCTAATCGTATTAAAAGGATTAGTCCATCATGTGAAGGGGAAACAAAAAATAGGAAAAATGGGGTGATAGACACAAGGAGCAGGTTTAAGTCATAAGGAACTCCATTGGCATGCCCTTTCTCCTCTCCTAAGCTTCACATCAATATGCTCACACCGTTACGGAGAAAGTTGATGCTTGCCACTCCACCTTCATCCAGGCCATGTAAGCGGTATGAGTGGGATGAAGTCTGGGACATATATCAACGTCACGGACTTGACTTTAGTCTTTGCCGAGCAACCACTCATTTTCAGGCAGTATACTACTTACTTACAAGGTACTGTTATTAGCAAACCACGAACCAGACCTGGGAAGGTTGATAAGTGTGAATACATATCATTTTCTCACTCACTCGACTCAACCCTGGTGAAATGAAGCCTGTCAGACATTGTGAATAGAATGTGACGATGAGTGAAAGCTGACTATTGTACCTGTTTATTACCAGGTCACCACCAACGTGCAACACAATACGTGTGACGAGCACATCACATGCAGAGGTAACAACTTCAGAGGAAATTATAGCTTAGCGTTTTGAGCTTGTATTGGGCTCCTACTTTTACAACATCTATTACCCATTGTTTGACAGAATCTGACAAACTTTGTTGAAAACAGTTTTCATATTTCCCCGAGCGAGAGAAGTTGGCTGATTTTGCAAATTCTGAAGGCATTTAACAATTAAACTTGATCTATAACAGAGGATGTCTAATTAACCAAGATTAACAAACGAGTCCCACAAATCAGCAGTAATTCATTTCCACTTCAGACATGATCATTAATTTAGAACAACGCAACACAAAGACGATACCGTGAACACCTCAACGGGACGCTTATTGGTAAATATGTATTACTAAGCTGATACTGGCAGGTGACCTTAGCGTTTGATACTCCACGGATAAAGCAACATAACACTGAACGTGATATGAATTTGAATTTAACATAAGTTTATCCCGTAAAGTCAGTACTTTCGTGACACAAAGGTGCATAAATCAAAACGCATATCACCTGTATTTACAATACTTGTATTTAATACGCTATTCTGAATCGCCATATCAAGATCCACATTGACACCTAAATCGTTCGTTGTAAACCAAATGATGTAACAAAATGACACGTAAGCCATTTGCATTCACCCACATAATTCAATTTGATCATGGGTCATACCAATCATTGAAAATCATTAAAAAATTCAAATAAGTCACTACAAAAAACAAAACAGGAAGATGAATACCACAAAGGGGAAGAATGTCACGACCAAGAGAAAGCAGAGGGGAAAAGAGCAAACACCGAATCACACCACGGACCAGAATAAAGCCTGAATGTCAGGACGGTTTCATTTTATGCACCGCACCATCATCGCTACCCACCACCACCGCCAAGCCAACCTAAAAAGAAGCCTGCCTAATGGGAGTCGAGGACAGGACATGAACACGACCAAAGGACCAAGAAGCCAGGAACTACTAGGAAGTCGATATTTTGGCTTTTCCTGTCAACTTCACGAATAATACGCTGACAGTTTTCCACTCTCTCTTTCTCCGCCTTTCTCCCTTGTTTCTTGTGGCCATGTTCCATCAAGACCATCAACCAACCAGCCACTCATCTCTCCACCACCAACCAACCACCACTGCCACCGTCTTTCCTATTTTTACTCAACATCCCACTCACATCAATTGTTCTTCATCTTCTTGATGCATTATCTTTATATTCCATACTGTTCCTCACCCTGTCTCAGACTGTGTGGTCCATTTTTTCTGTCATGAAATAAGGACTACGACTGTGTCCTTACTTTTGGCAAAGATTGTTTTACTCACTCTTTTGGATCCCCCCGACCAAAAATTGCCTTGTCTTGTTGAACAAACTAACTGCATGAGAGTGCTAAGTGAGTTTGAGTTACTCATTTGGCGTAGTGAAAGCATTACTTTACAAACCACTCACTCATGGATAGGCAGACACAGTGGATGGCGGTGTGAAGTATAGAATGTTGGGTTTGATTTTGGTTGGAAAGGTCTAAACTGAAGTAAAGCCTCTCTCAGGGTCCCGGTACCCCGCATGGCCTGGTCCATTTCATTTATTTCCACCAACAGCCACACAAAACTTTCTCTTCATTAGATTAAAAGAAAGAGTGAAGTGCTCCGTAGTATGGGGCTCGGAAGTGGAGGGATACCGGGCACGGGGGAATTGATAGAAGAAATAAGAGCAGAGTAATGATATTGAACTCCATGGTGCGGTAGTTTGTTCCTTTCACCAAAAAAGGCATTGAACCACTCTATTTGCCCGTAGTGTGATGAGGTCTCAGTTCCGTTGTAGGCATCATCCAAGTGGGCTTTTTCATCTCAGCAGGCCCCACAAGTCAAACTCGACTTTACCATTAAGGACTTATCTATTTACGGTGGTTGGTCGGAGGGAGCTCTTTGCATCCAGAGTAAATTCCACTCTTTTTCTCTATTAAATCCTGTTTGGTTTTGCTTTTTCCATCAAGGAAAATAGAAGCAGGCAGGCGGAGTTAAATAAAATCTCCCACTGATAGGGAAATTATGTCAAACAATCACTATGGTCCATGCTGTGAATTGAACTCAATAATGGGATATTCTACACTAGAATCTTTTCCAAAATCAATCTAACCACAATAACTAACAGGCACTCACGTTAAACATACCTTATCGACCAAATCGACCGACTACCCTGTCATAAAATAAAGGTCCCGAAACAAGTATTTCTACTCACAAATTCCACTATTTTTCAGATTTGTAAAATAAAAAAACATAAGGAAGCAGAGAATCAGTCCAGATTGCATATCACGCCTAGTCCGTGCTTGATATTTTACCTAACCTCCGAACATCACAATTATTTCACAAAACAGAATAAAGCAGTTTATGACCATATCATGTGGATATCCGATAATTATTCCCACTTTCCCTTGGACTGCGCAAAGCTTGGCACATCCAATCTACACTAATGATGCCGGAAATCATTCTCACAATGTCATTCTTTCTTTTCCAAACCCCTCTTAATGATGTAGAAAATGAGATATCTCGTATGGAAGGACCCACAATGTCCAACCAACCTCGAGAAGATTCGTCACCAACTGCAGTCGTTGCTCATGGAGTAACATCCAGAAATTTCCAGAATTTCTAATAGAAATTACAACTATTGTCAGCACCATCAAGTCCAACTGGTGACCATCATTTCAAGCAAGTATATACACATATGTGGAAACCCGAAACTGGCAAAGTAATACAAATGAGCCGCATCTGAGGGTCAATGAAAACAAGAAAAGAAGCCAAATTTTGCCTAACGCAAAGCAAGTTCTACACATTCTGTACCGTGCCCCGTTACAGCTGCTCAATTCGCCCAATAGGTTCCCTACGCATATTACTGAATGAATAGATGATGACCTTCCGAAATGAAAGGTGGCACACGCCGGGATCAAGGGATGCTTTTGCTTTTCCTACGGCTGCCTGCCAGAGCCACAACCCTGAAATATGATCCCTCACTTTGTTGTCTTGCTGGCCATACAGTACTAACGCGGGTTGTTAAAGCTAGTGGATCCGTGAATGCCAGATCTCATTTTTCTTCCCCGTGTAGCATTTGCATTGCACTTTGCACAAAAGTACCTAGAGATAGAAACAGGATGAATGACTTTTCTCTGGTTGCTGGACGCCTGCCGTTCCTTACCCATTTCCTAAGCAAAGTCAAAGTATCCATAATATGGTGGTAGTGAAGGGAATTACCCGCATGGGTCCAAGAGAGGAATGAGACCTGGACGAACTGAAGCAATTGAGAGACAGATGGAAGAAGCTAATGAATTAAGAATAGGAAGCAACCAATGTTGTATCTAAACCATCAAGGGAAACCAGGATGACGTTGAGGGAGGGGAAATAAAGAAATGTCCTGTTCATTCCTACATACAGTAGTAGAGATTGGCCCTTTTCTTAGTATAAGGACTGCTTACTTCTGGGTCGGACCGGACCCAAATACATAAGCTTCAGGAAGAGAGAGTAAGAGCAATATTATTTGACAGAAAAATAAGGCACATGTCGACATGGCACACGTTCGGCTGCCCCTATAATTAGGTGCCCGGAAAGACTGTTATCCTTGATAGGCAATCCAATAATCTACCCGAGAGTGGACACCCAGCAACCACATTACTGCTTACCCAGTTGGTGAAATAAAACCCGTACTTTTTTTCGAGACAAATAGATTCATCCGAGTCTGAATTGTCCTATCATTTCTATAACAAACTAAACAAAACGGAGCGGTAATATAGGTAGAATGCACCCTGGAGGCCTGCGGGTGTCACACCCACATCATGTGCAGCATCAATTGGCCTTATGTGAAGTCCCAAGCCAACCTTCCTCGTGCCTTATTCGTACAATTTTTAAATTGGATCCTGAGGCAACGGCAGAGTAGCTTCATTTGGCCAGTTTCCACATAGGTATCATCCCTCATGCCAATTCCCAATGTGAAAAAATCACTCACCAATAAAATACGAGCTCACAGTAAATCAGGAGCAATCTATTGCAACTTGTTTGTACCACCCACCGGGACCACAATTATCATCATCACATGATAATCATGACAAGATTTATCTATATTTCACCTCAATAAGAACACATAAATTTCCAGAGTTGAGTTATTGGGTAAACAGAAACAGCTAATTTCCTACACTCCATAACAAGCCGGTAGTGTTAAATTTGTTAGATTTGGTGAATAGTAGACTTCTCAAAAGAGTCTAGATGTCGATGTCACCAGCCAACAAACCAACCATTTACTCATTGTACCAAAGAAATAAAAGTCGAATGATGAAAGAGGATTGGTGGGTTGAAAATCTGTCCGTGCTACGAACTCTTCAGCCATAGTAAAGAAGGAGGAAATTAGTTATTGGCATCTTGGCTGAGAGAAGGAGAAAGCCGCCATTCCACATAAAATGACCATAAGCCCTTTTATTTCACATTGCTCAATCTTATCTCACGTTCTTGCCTTTCAGTTGACTTGAATCTGCACTAAGAATTCCTTTCATGTTCTGGGTGGTAAAAAATAAATTGTGGAGAAGCATTTTGGGACGGTGGCCCAATGTCGAGCTACAAAACGGACTCAGACATCTCAACCAATCACTGGCAAAAAGCTCGACGGGCTCCTGATCTCATCTATCTGAATCTCATCGCTCCACTTGGATCTCTTGTTTTCCCTGAGCCCATACTTTTCCCAACATAATCTAGCCTGGGTAAGCAGAACTATAAAGCTAAACCATCCTGATCGAGTTCCATCTGTACCCTTCTCTTTTTCCTTGCAAAATTTCACTTTAAAAGTTTGTGTTAACAGAAACGTGCCACCACTTTGCCAGTGATAATGCCCAGATAAAATAGGCTACCAACGAACCCCAAATGTTTCATGTTTCAGCAACCTGTTACCCATGATTGCCTTTAACCTTTTCACCAGTCTGGATATTGGATGCCCTTCTCATTGCTACATTAATTACCTAGTGGTGAAGGCTTACATCCGAGCACGACCCACTACTTACTATTTAACTACTAGCTTGGCGCTATGCGTACGTGGCTAGGGTGAGAGTTGAAGATAAATGCTGCATAAAAAATTTATTGGCCCCTTTGGACAAATGCTAGGTGTGAAATTATTTCATTGCATGAGTAATTTCGGTAGCAAATTCGTGTTTGTGTGCCATAGCACTAACTTGGCTACTGTTTACTTGTAGAATGGGTTGAATCCAAAAGGCATGAGGAACGCGGTGTTTCTATTCCCTTCCACGGATGCAATCAGCATTCAGTGAGCGCTGATGATGGTAATCCCACCGGAGAAGAGTGTCGGAGGAGGAAATGGTAGTGTGTTAGTTTTTGGTGTACAACTGAAGCGGATGGAAAGGCCAGAAACGGAGCGGAAAGCTTCAGAAAATAAGAAATGGTTTTATTCTTTGTGATGATGAAGAAGTGTCATGTCGCACAGCTGGTGGTTAAGCATGTGTAACAACCCTTTGAGTATACTGCCAACCACAGAAGTGAGGTAGCAGTAAGAGAACAAGTTTCACTACGGATACAGGCCCATATAAAATACCCACCCTTGAGTTTGTAGTCCACGTATGTCATCGCAATAATAACAACATTTGAACGATATTCATCTGCCGTACAGAAATGACTGCCAGCCAGCAATCATTGTTCAGTTCTTCAATGTGTCTCGGATGGAAGTATGGTTGAGGTTTTCCATTAGCTAGCAGAAGAAAAAGGAGCACAAGGTGTTTTGTTTAGCTCGTGTCCGTAACAAAGCAAGTTTTGGTTAGAAGGGAAAGGAACCATTTTTCCTTAGTCTCGCAAGCAATTACTACTATTAACCGGAAGGACTCAAAAGACAAACCAAGAAAATGACTTGGGTCTTTTTTACTCCCACAATGTGTACGCAGTCAGACAGACTCAATTTATTCTGGTATTAGATTAGATAACACAAAATAGAAGTGACCCCATAATACTCGATAGCTAATACTATCCGCATAGCTTCTTATGTAACCTTTTGGAGATGTTGTGGTATGAGTTGAGTGTAAATTGTTATGAACAAAGAAGCCCGTCCAGGCATTTTTTTTGTCTTAGGTTATGATTGGTCAATATCGTTCTCTCAACACTGTTGGAAAATAACAATACAGCTATATGTCCCACAAAAACATGTAGCTTAGAATTCTAACCAACTTTTTACACTTTTGGTAATGCTCACAGTGGTGTGTTGCATAATAATATGGTTTTTCTGCCGTGAATAGAGTTTAACCCATATCGTATCCTAAGATTCCCGTGATATTTGTAAAACGTCGCAGAGAATGATTTTACTGGACCAAAGAACTTCATGGACTTACTAAAACTTCACCCTACAAAGATGGTTTGGTCCATGAAAAACTTGGTTTCCTGTACGGTTGACTGTATCATTGTGGTGAAACCCTGCAGATACTTCACTCTCAAGTCTCAAGCCCAGAGTTGCTTGTTCAAGGAAGCGTGATTCCCTCATATCGTCCCCGTCCTACGCCTTCCGACACCGCAATGTATCCAAGTGCACCCTGCAGATACTTCACTCTCAAGTCTCAAGCCCAGAGTTGCTTGTTCAAGGAAGCGTGATTCCCTCATATCGTCCCCGTCCTACGCCTTCCGACACCGCAATGTATCCCAGTGCATCTCATTCTCCTTTAGATGTACATGTTCACGAGCCCAAAAGAAAACCACAAATTTTCAGCTGCCTATCATCATTCAGATTCAGGTGTAGTCAGCAATGTTTCGGATAAAACTCATGTAGATAAATGCGGTTATAGACAGGTTGTTTTTTAAATTCAGATAAAATTTTGTACTTCTGTATCATAATCAGTGCAAACCACAACCTTATCGATTAAGTAATATTATGAATGAAAAAGATTCATAATTTGCTCATTCCATTTAAAGATTAGGGTCGCGAGTAAAGACAAATAGCAAACTTAAAACGTAACCAATACAAAGCCGAAAATCTATCCGGTTTTGAGACGACATATACCATTCAGCATATGGTATTTGCTGTGGAGAGCGTGCGGAGAATAATTTATGACCATGAACCCCGTCCCATGGTGGTATAAGTGGTGTCGAATCACCAGACCACACCAACGTCAGGAACCAAGGGAAAGATATCCGAGCTAAGTCTACCAACTTCTGACTACCAACTTCTACACAGCCCAAAAACCCAATGACACTGGCGACTTTTCAGGTCTTTCTTCTGATGTGTCATAATTCACATTGTGATGTGATCTGATCGCATTGGGTAGAAATTGGTTGGTTTGGTGGACAACGCAGGCAAGCCTATTATCTGCTTGAGGGAGATGAAGAGCTTCCACTCGTGAAATGGGCTGATTTTCATACACTTCTCATTTCCCACCCAACCCAGCGACCTAACAAAGCTCATCATTGCACTTGGTCCATACCATATGTAGTCTGACCATGATCACCCCCTTTCATGAGATGAGGAAGGGTGAGTCAAACAAACTGTCATTAATTTACTCACAAGAAGCAATATCCGATTCGAACAAGGGTGAACTCCACAGAAACAGGATCGGAGTGAGAATGGGAGCAGAAAAGAATGACATGCAGTGGTGTCTGTCCACCATAAATAAATTCCATCCAGTTCAGAATTCAACCAGGAACTATTTCTCGTTTCGACCACTATTTTTCCCGTCCCTGTCCTTCTCTCGTCATAATAATACCGCAGAGGAACGGCAACTATTGGGTAGGGTTTATTTATTCCTTGTTTCTGAGCTTATACACGATTTTGGCCAGGGTTAGGTATTGGTCCACGACCGGGTGAAAGACAAGAACTTCATTTCGTATTCTCATGGCCTTCGATTTTTCATCAAGAGGAAAAGACACCCCTCGCCCTCTCAACATCCGTCCCCACGTATCCGATCCATCCCATCTATTTACATTTACTGCAGAGCATCCCACCACCACGTATTATAGAAACACTCTTCCAAAATACAGGGGAAATAGCCCGAGACGAAAAATAGTTCACCGACATAATCCTATGACAAATCCTTCTCCCAGATTTTAATGGACCCACAAGTACAGATACTCTATCCCAACCCGACATCAAGGTTTGGTGATGAAAATGACTTGATCTTTTGAACAGTGTTGACGAAATGATCCCTGACAAAAAAGGGCTTCCTCCCGTAATGCAGCCAAGCTGTCCATTAAAAAAATCATCTAATTTTCTCTAAAAATCTTAAAGTACTGGCATTAAGTCAGCATTTAAATGGTTACAGGATGCTAAGTAGGCATGACGTAGAAAAGCCTGTTTGCTTGCCCCTGATTTCGGATTCGAACAAACAAAAGTTGATGATGTTGATCCAATAAATCACAAAGTGTTTTGAATATCATTTGCATTTCCAATTGATGTTGCGACTATTAAGGCTACTTTGACACCAAATGACTTGTGTGCAACCAACATTAGCAATTTAGGGATGTTAGTCAAAAGTGGATGATTCTAAGTAGAATTGAGATTAGGCGTCAGATCTCAAAAAGAGCTTAGCCTAATTTCGACAACAGGAAAAACTTGGGGATGTAACGGGCCCTTGGATATTTATTTTCTCGTCTTCTCTTTCTTTTCGTTCCTGTCTCTGTCTGGGCCGAGACATTAGGACAAAGTCACGACACTTGAATTCTTTGCTGGTATATTAAACTGGTTTTTGTGTGAGTAGGCAAGGTGTCCGAAATTAAGGCATATAGTAAGTACCTAGATTGTAATGTTAGGGTCACCACAAACTCGAGCATTCATGCACACTTCAGTCCACAAAGGTACGCCGCCACCAAGTCGACACCCAAAGTGCTGAAGGCATTCATTGTAAGAAAGCTAAGCAGGGCAATAAAAAAGATGAGGTGATGTGGAATCCGTCTTCTTACATACAAATATATATGGAAGAAAAGCATTTACAAACACTTGTACATTTCTCTATCCTTTGCATAGCATATGATGCAGGATCGGTATCATCATTTTCTTGAAATTCCTTTCAATCCTTTTACTATCACTTAAGAAAATCGGGACAGGGTAATAACCACACATTAAAAATACGGGACGGCCGGTCCATTTGAGTCCCTTGCACTTTAAATAATAGACTTCTGCATAAACATCCTTCAAACATACTTTGCTATGATTAGTAATATGCCCAAACGGATGCAAATTCTTACTCAGAACCATTTTTAATCTGATACACTTCGCAGGACTGAATGAAGAAGAGGACAGTACAAGAAAACAATCATTTTACCTTAACAGTTGTGGGAACATATAGATCCGGCTCATTTGGAACTGGATGTGCAAGAATCCCTTTCTCATCCTTTACACAAAGTTGCCCGGACGGTGGTCCAATATGAAATCCTAAAATTTGTATGAAAACAAAAGGATTAATAATATATTACCACACCAGCGACATGGACAAAGTAACCAACAACAGGCTGGGGAACTCGG
>JAAXNX010002708.1:0-12578 GCA_036491905.1 Folsomia manolachei
TACTTTGGAGCACAAACATAAACATTTTCAAAAAAATCCGTTCACGGGTTTCAGTTTTAACTGCAAATGTAGGGCAGTCCCATTATATATGCCATATACCTTAAGTAGGACAGTTTAGCGAATAATGTCAGAAAGAAATAAATAATGAAGATGGGATTTTAATGTAAACCTTGAGGCTAATGTAATTTTCATTTCTTACGATTGCCTTTAATATCCTCGGTATATACTTTCCTTATTTGAGACCAACTCCTTGTTTTTCCTGGACAATTTTTTCCGGCTTAATTTTGTCCAGAGTTAAACACATTATAAACTCAAGTAGATATGTAAGAATTGCTGCGCATGCATAACAAATCAACGAGGTATTGTCCATGCTTTGGAAAACATTTGTGGATGTAAGAGTGCATTAATATTTAGTTGAGAATGATTGGGATATTGTCAACAACTGAAGGTTGGCATTCGTGCAACGTGGACTCAGTTTTATTGGGTTTTATATAAGTAAGCAATAAGTTATCATGAAAAGTAGACCAAGTAATCATCTGCCTGCCATAAAACATGTTTACCGTGGGTTTAGTTATTGTATTATTAAACGGATTAATTAAACTAAACTTTAAACCCGGAAAATAAAGGAAAATATTTTTTTGTGATGTTTTCTGTATTGAAGTTGCTATGGCCACCAATACCCATGGATTTGCGTCACACTTTAATATTTTTTATTTTTCTTGTATTTTATTTTTACGGTTGAATATTCCGCGATAATGTCTATGATATTACTTAATAACGATAATTTAGAACGAAATTACAAAATCAAGTCAAAAAATTTAGTTGACCGACTACACATACTTTAAAATAACTCAACTCAAGTATGCAGAAAAACGAATTGATGTACAAGTAAATAAACACCTTCCGCTGCAAATTTAGTTATTTTTACATTTCAAATATTAAATTTAGACTCAGGACTTACTTATTTTTCTCCGATCGTTATTATGATTATCATGTAATTAATCTGTAACTTACATTCAACCTGCTAATTGTGGATGCTTGTAATGAACCCTAGTGATTTTAACGAGAAGAACTACCGCAACAATTTTAAAACGTTACTAACATATCGCTTGTGTGGCAAATAATATTTTTGACAACATTTATAAACAGTTCTTTATTTACTCGTCCATACCGGCCAACCTCGATAGCTAACGGTCTCACGCCTCCAAGAGTTTTAACTCCTTTATGAAAATGCCGGCAGAAGCCAGAATCATACCAAAATAAATGACGTGACGTGTTCCAGAGCCGTGGCTTCAGGATCCCCTTCCCTGCTCTCTGTTCCAATTGAGGGGTTGTTCCTTCAACTTTCTTCATTTTCCGGAATTCAGCATCTGGGTTCTAGCAATCCCGTAACTGTCCTCCCACCGTTGAGAAATTCCACCCTCAACCAAGGATGTCAGCCCAGTTAAAAAATTATTTGCAAAAAAGTTTTTCTTCACCATCAAAACACTTCGCACGGTATAGAAACCCATGGAATCGTGACCTTTGGGGGGTTTGTAGGTCCCAATTACAGCGAGATTTTGGCGAAGCAGGTCAAGATTAACAGAATGGTCGACAACAAGTATTCCATCCCTTCCTAAAACAGCTTTACTCTCCGTGATACTCCAGATTAAGCCGGAAATGGAAAGGTTCTTAGCAACATTGAATACGGTTCCGGAAAAAAATTGAGTTTCATTTCCAAGCCGACGGTAAATCCTTTGTGTTTGGATGTTGTTGCCCGAATGTGCGACAAGGTCAGGAAACACGCGATCCTTCAAAGTGGAATGTCTCTGGGCTCCTACTTCCCATAATGAAATTCCGCTGCCCTTTGTGAGAATGGGGATTTTCCCCCCAATTTTGTCCGTTCCTGCAACCAGCTCATCCAGATTTTGAGGAGTGTTCGGTTCCACCTGAAAAAGTTCATGAAATTCTTAGGTTTAAAATTTTTGTTTGCAATATTTTATGAACTTATTTCATCCTAAGAAGTCTTTTTGGGGCTCTTTGTGCAAATAAGTTAGAACTCTACCTGGATTGTGAGATGGGAGTACATTGTTCCCTTGTATAAGTTGACAAGGAATATTCCAAATAGGAGCCAAGTCCCCATGGCACCCAACCAATTGATCCTTTCTTTTTTCTTAGGTGAGGGAAAAGTAAGCACTGGTGACCATAAAAAATGTGGTCACCGGTGGTTACGGCGAAGCCTTAGTATGCTTTCAGGTGGACCTCTGAAACTTTCAATCAACCTACAGCTAAAACGGTTAACTTTAGAGAAAAAATGTTGAAACAAATCGTGCAGACAATTCCAAGGAGCAGCGGTTTTTCACCTTTTACATTAAAAAAGTTTCATGCATGACTTTCAATTTCGACTTTGAAACTTTATAATCCACTTTTGACCGACTTCTATTAAATGAACATACCTCTCATATTGAAAATATTGTGTGCGCTTTAGTTCTGCACATTTATCAAAAAACAGAACGAAAAGCGGTTAAATATTGGCAAAGTTTTCCCTTTCACTTCTGTAACCACACCCATTTATGCCATCGTTACCACTAACTAGTAACGGTTATCATTGCGTGCCCTGATCTTCTAAATTGTGTTGTATAGTGTTATTAACGAACTGAGGCGGCCGTTAACAATTGCAACGCAGGTGTAGACAATGAGACGACAAAGCAATTTGTTTGAGATAATGTATAACTGTTAAGAGTAAATATTTTGCTTACAATTTCTTCACTTATGCATTCCTGATCGATTTTTAACGATAAAGACGAATATTAAAAGCATTTTGACCTCAGGTGAGTCCTAAGCTTAGCAACAATTAACTTAATTTGACGAGTTCGGAAGCAGGATTTAATTTTATTAAGAGGCCAGTTAAACGAGTGGCATTCGAACGACATTTTATGTTTTGCTTTTATTATTTTAAATTCGGAATCCGTTATCAGTTGCATCTATTAAAAAAATAGTGTCGCTTGTGTCGTAACTTAAATTCGTTCGTTTCGACCATTAAATGTGGCAAAATATTTTTGAAGTTGAAGAATAAGGCAAAAGTAAATACTAGTTAGCTCCCACTTATTATTCAATACTCCATTCGATTAAATTACCAAACACTTAAAATCTAAAAATAAACAAATTAACAAAAAAAGCGTACTTAGGTTCGAGAGAGCTTAAAAGTAAATGAAAACAAGATACTGGACCTTTAACCATGTAGAATATTTTGTCTTTCCATCACCGCAGGCCAATAATTTTCAAACTATTTACATATTAATCTGCATAAGTGATTGCAAGTCTTTATGGGCGGTTCCCGTTTACGAAAAATAAATGATACACCTGCAAAATCATTTGTCAAAAAAGGATATTGGAATTATTGGGACAATGGGGGAATATAACTTCTCTTTTACTAAAATATCAACAAAGCTTGGAGTGAAGATGATTAAGTCCTAATTATTGTGATTCTATTTCATAATTTTCCTAGTACCGTTACACGGCAGCCATGCTAACAGGTTTAGTTTCGTCAATTTTGCAAGGTTCCTTTGGCAAAATACAACAATTAAATTAGTATTGAGTTTGGTCGGTGCAGTAATAAAATTATTGGCCGGCGGTGATTGAAAGGCGAAATATTCTACATGGTTAAAGGTCCAGTATCTTGTTTTCATTTATTTTTAAGCTCTCTCGAACCTAAGTACGCTTTTTTTGTTAATTTGTTTATTTTTCTTATTCTTCTGGGAACATTTGTTTTTTAATGGCTCCACAGATTGCTCCAAAATAGTTAGCATCAACCAACTAGATAATTCCTATCAAGAGGCTACTGATCCTTCCCTGTGGACCCAAGACTAAGCAAAAATATAGACTAGTGACTGCCAAGGCAAACGAGGAAGCAACCTAAGTGGAAATATCAAACGGCGAGAGCAGCCCGGTTAAAGAACTGCTTCTTGCAAATCTGGTGGGCACGAATACTTGGAAGTTGAAATCCAGATATTTCGTTCCAACTCCAATCCTGACGTATGGATAAACCGTCTCCAAAATTCGTTGATTGGGATATTCCTTCTTTGACGTTGATTTTGCGGTATAACTTATGATTTGGTCTTGAGGTGGACGCTGCTCGTGGAATAAATGAATGGTATAATTGAATTTCTTGCTGAGAGCGAGGTTCAAACAAACTTCGGGCTTGGAGTTGTTCCTCCCTCCATTCGAATTGCAAATAGTTTTTAAAAAACTTGGTAGGGCTGAATGAATGACTGGGGCAAGATGGAGATTCCCATGAATTTTCTTGCAATACGACGACAATGTCTCCAAGTTCAGTAGTTGGTTGCGGGGCAATGAAATAAACTCCGTTGAGCAGGTTTTACAGAAAATAAAAACTTCCGAGTTGCTTAAAAAAATGTATGGCGAATTAACAGCAAACTCCTGAGAGTAACTTCAACCAGTTTGAATTTGTCACACGTTATTTTGTTTTCTGTTCCTTCAGTAACAAAATGGAAGCAGTGTTTCTAATTCTTGCATTACCAGAGGTGTAAGTCGATCAATAAAGTTATTTCCAAACTCTAAACGTAGTGGCCGTAGTGAACTGATAGTTCTTTGACGATATGCACCCCATCCTGCCCACCTCCACGCATAATCCAATCATTCGTTTTGCTGTAAATGACGGAACCCGCGCTTGCTGCCATTATGCCTAAAACAAGAGCATCCAGATAAAATATCAAGAAAACTACCAATCGCAAATCCGCCGTGTTAAACAGCTTCAGGAATGCAACTCCGCTGAGTATTTGGATCAGTGGAATGGCAGCCATGGATGGGAGTAAAACCTGGGTTCAAAATTTGCAGTTGTCTGTATCTCATAAGAATTTTGGATCTAGATCTGCCTGTTGGCTTCAAATCCAAGTTTTGTTTTAACAATTGTTGACAATTTCCCCAAAATATGGCGATTAACAAAAGAAGTGAATAGATTGTATAGTGTCCACCTCGGACGGCGACATTCTTGCACAAAACAAACTCTTCTCCGACAATCAAAGGCATCCAACATATTGACACCGAGATAAAATCCAAGAAGTTACATTCAGTCATCATCCATCCAGTACGACGCAGGAGACAAAGCAGTTTAAAGATCCTGGCGATAGCGTGGTTTACAGGAGTTGGCTTATCTGAGACAAACACTATGATTGCGTATTACTTGTATTAAACATAATAATGGCCAAGTTTTCATTTTGGTTTTTACCTTGTCTAGAAACTATGCAATTCAATATTTGCATTGGTTTAAAATCTGGCTGAATTTCAAAGCTAACATCGGCAGCCCCAGTGTACAAAGTTGGTATCAGCCACGAATTTGTTCACGGGCTGAACATGAACGTTTTTTTGCAACACGGTTCTCGTATGGAAAAAGACGTAAACGCAATGATAAAATGTCCAGATCTGGTGGATTATTCTAGAAAATCGAGTCTTTTGTAGGACAATTTCAGTCTTCTCGTCCCAACAGCACGGCAGACAACGGAGAGCGGACCCGTATTTAAAATGTTATTTTAATTCCGGTAAAAGTTCAATCAGGACCATTTTAGACAGTTGAAAATACTACTTTACTACACTGCTCGGTAGATACAACAAAAGTGCTGCTTACAATTTCGCAGGATATCTATTTCTGTCTTTAAATCAACATACTGAAAAGATGTGACAACGCAATATTTGTTCCGTTTCTTATGAATATCACGAGCAATCTGAATTTCGCTGAATGGCAGGTTTAAGTTTAAACAAGATGCCAACATTGATAATAACGATAACGAGAGATTAAAAACTACGTTCAGAGTTTATTAACACGTGATTTTTTACTATAGACTACATCGAGAAAACAAATACATTTTGCATTTCATCCGATAGATATTTTCAGCATGCAATAATAAATTTATGCACTTAAAGAAACATAAGATTTTTTTTGAATAGTCCCAAATTGTCAGAATTGATTATAAAAATAGTGATTCTCTTTCTTTCAGGTATTATCCATGGACGTAGCCTGTCATTTTAATGAGTTTACACCGATGGCAATGTTATACTGCGTAAATTTAATTATTGATGTATGAATAATCATGTGAAATCTTCTAACATTTTTTTATCGCAATAGTTCATTACTATTTTCTTCAAACTTAAGTGCATTCCCACAACCTTGTTACATATAGATTTTTACGTTCTTTTTTCCACGGGTGCTCCCAGTTCACCTTCTGCCGTTTTGTCAATTTTCCGATTGGATTGGAACTTATGAACAAAACCCACGTATTTTAATTTGAAATCAAACAATTGCTTATAATAAAAGTCACCCTTGGATGAAGTTTAAATTCATCCCGAATGACTTTCCTAACGACTGTTTGCAGGTCAAATGGAAGCCTTTGTAAGTCCTTCAAAGCAGGATCATTTTCTATGCAGTCCCGGTTTTCTTCGACAGCCGGTACCTCGCTGGAATCCATGGCCTGCATGCCAAAAACCAATCATTTCCATGGATACATTAAAGTTGAAAAAATTATGTGTCACAAAAATCAAAAATCTTAACAAAATTTACTTCCATGACTTCTAATTGTTTACGAATTGCTGCTTTAACTTTTTTCTGTTGTTCGATTGAAAGTTGCTTAAATACTCGTACTATCACATCCAGGTCCCTACATTGTGGGGTAGTTTGATCAAAATCCGTATAATCAATATTGGGATACTAAAAGTTACAGATTTTCATTGTAATATTCACCGTTTGAATACGTTATATGAAAGAACATGCTTATTAGAACATATGTCCTATTACTAAGCTCACCGGTTTCGGAGTTTGTTCTACAGGATCAATCCAGTCTTCGTAACGTGCAGCTTTGGCGTTTTTCCTTGCTTGCACTCCTAGTAGCTTCTCAACCCCAAAAGACCGTTGGTCAAGGTAGGCATTGTTTCTGCGACCAATAATAAGATGATTAACAAAAAAAATAATTACGTACGGGCTGAATTTCCGTGAAGCACAAAGCCAAGAAAAAGAAATCCAAATATTTTCGGACTCATAATGCCAGTGGCTTAGAAATTTGCACTTTAGTTTCCAGACAAATTTTATTATTATTTTTTTCAGTTTGAAAATAATCAAATATTCAGATCGAGGAGAATAATTTCAGTTTGTAACTCAGTTCGCACAAGCAAAATTGAGACTGATAAGAAATTAGTTTCTGTCCAGTATTTAAATAAAGACAAAAACAATAAACTTCACCAGAAATGATCAGTTGATCTTTTTATTGGAGAAACGTGGTTAATTTAGATTTAGAAATAATGCAGTAAACAAATGCCATTTTCAATTCCTAGCCTTGAAGTATCCGCGATAATCACGTTTGGTTGATAATCAAAGTCATTAACTTCACTAAAAGCAACTGGAGTTTGAATTTATTTTGTCCTAATTGGACTGTAAATTTAATTATTTGAGTGCTTGGCAATGACAAGCAAACAAAATGTCGTGTCTTGTGAACGAAGTCATCAAAGAATATTTGACATGTTTAAAGAAATAGCAAAACAGATTCAAGGTTTTTGCAGCGTCAGTTTCAACTTTTATTGATTATTGGGAGAAGGAAGCAATTAAAAAACATAAAAATACCTCTACCCAACAAAATGTTTCTTGTTTATTACTGAAGCGTGTACAACAGAGGATTGTTCAATCACAAGCACATGCAACAAAGTCGGTTGAACATATTAACGCAGCAATGAAATAACTGGGAACGATATTCAATATATAAATATTTGTTGCAAGCACTGAACCAACTCAGCAATTTGACACTTTAAAAATGAGATATTCGGTCCGAGTGCCAAACTGATTTATATTTGGAACGGAAATAATGAAATCAGCTCACCATTTTTTGCTGCAAGGCTGCAAGGCTGCAACTTAACAACATACTTAATTGAGGTTTGATTTTATAAGTTTGTTCGATCAGTCTCGTCTTTAAAAGTTAGTCATATGTGGAAATGAGTAAAAAAAAATCGTGAAGAGTAATCAAGAAAGCTCGTGATTAATGTGTTAAAATAAATTCGAACAATTGCAATGCAAGTATATTGTTTTTTATCATTTTTAATATTTCCTCAGAAAATTTTAGCAAATTCCAATAACTTATTTCCTTTAATGAAATTTGTAAAACTAGACCAACCGTGTTCATGCAGGTACATTTCTATTTCTGTGCAATAACTTGAAATGAAAAGAGGGATTAAAAGTCATTTCGTTATGTTCTCGTTGTTTTGTGAGTAGGAAATTTGCAGCAGTTGTCTTAACAGAAACTCGTAATAAGTTCGTATTTTTTTATAAATTGGTTTAAAATCCAAAAAGTAATGTCTTGATGATTTTTTTATTGGTGCCATTCCACAAAAAAGACTCCTGCACATTGCAGTCTGAAATTTTCTAAAAGAAACTAAATTTATTAGTTTAATATTTACTTTATGTATCAATTCTTTTTACTGACTTGCACATTTAAGTTGGCATGAGAATGAGTTTGCGTTTAAGAATTTGTAGCAAACTTAATAATTCGGCCCGAAACAATATAGCATTCCGTGCACAAGAGACGACAATGAATTAATTGATTTGCCCAGATTATGAACCACAAACATTTTACCTTGAACCTGAGTCAATAATGGATATGCTGGTTGGCAATTCATTGGCTTGTACGAGACTGAATACATTATTAAAATGTTTAACGCAAGATTGCTTTTGTCAACCAAGCAGCTGCAAACAGCTACGAAAACTGGAATCCAAATAATTTTATGAAATGCACATACTGTGGAATGATGCTAGCTATTTTATGCAATGAATTTGCAGAGAGATCCGAATTAATTTCGATAAGATATATCTCGCTGGGAGCTTCAATCTTTATTTAAGCTTACCCTCTAAGCAGCCAGAATTTAAGAGTTGAACGCATTTAAATAAATTTCAACCATTGCATGCACAAACTAATTTATTGTATTGTCAAGATTTAAATTTTGAAACACTACGCTTTACAAGCTATTTCTAGTGCTAAAGCTGTCAGTGTCTTTGTTAAAACTTGCCTTATCGACAAACATTTCTTTAAACAACAATATTAAAACCAGCATTTGAAAGCAATGGTGTTGTCAGAGTCTTCAATCCTCCCATAAATTGACTATACACAGTTTGCAACACAAGTTTAAAATCTTCAACCTCACCAATACCACTGCAAACGGTGTTATATTTTAATTGACATTGATTTAAGTTGTCATAATCCAAATAAAACTTATCATCGCAGTACCGGTACATGATTAAATACAAATATTTGTAATAATTGTATGTTTTTCGCCCAACACAGCGACCGTTTCGGGTGGAAGATCGGTTTTATTTTTGCAAGTTTGGTTTAAAACCTCGCGTGCGCATGCCGTGGCGGCATCAGGACATGAACTTCCCTCACCACTGCTAAGACAAGCTGATAAGTACAGTGTAGTTCTCGCAACGGCATGCCTGTTTTTGTATTTTTTCTTCAGGGGTCCAGTCCCGAACGCAGAAACATTTATTGTAATCTTTGAAGTCTTTAAAGAACCTGTCAGGGCAGCTATTAAGTGGGCCACACTCGGTCCAGAATCTTGTTGCTGAAAGTTGGATACAGCCTAGAGCTTGGCACCCTGTTTTTAAAAAAATAGGCGAACTGTTAATAGTTATATGACAATTTTATTTTAAATAGAGGCCGGAAAAGTGTTTCTGACACATAATTGCCGTTTATACTTTTGTCTAGCAGTATTTTTTAATTGAAAATAAGTAAAATAATTTTGATTTTACCAAACGCCATAAACAAAAGAACCACGCCGAGTTGAATTCCTGAATGGGTGCCCATATAGCTGTCGTTACTTGCTTTGCGGGATGGAAAATCCTTGAGGCAGGAGGAGTAGTTGAAACAAAAACGATAAAATTTCCAAGAATCGCTTTCCTTATAAATGGTTACGAAACTGGCAAGCTAATGGTTTGACGTATTCGTCATTGTCATTCCAAGAAGGGGCCCACACTCCAGAATAAATTAAACTAAGCCCGAGTTATTCCAGAACTGTTAAATTTTATTGTTTTTTCGCTAAGAAATACAGAAATTTGTAACTTTGAACTTGACATGACAATAAAACAGTGGTATGATTTAAGAAATCATTTGAATTGAATTAGCTTTCACGTAACTTGATTTTCAAAGGTTGGAAATTGAATGCATTAATTCATGGTTAAACCTATTAAACCCGTCCCGTCCTATCACACACATGCCATTTTTCTCCGAATCTCTGTAATCATATAGGCAATCTGACATTTATTCCATTGTATTTAATAACCATTTCCAACATATCCAATCAAAAAGCACATTCTTATAAATGGCTTACAAAAAGTTCGATGTATGAAAGGAATTTCTGCTGAACTTAATCATTGCAATTCATCGGATTGATTAAATTGTAAATTATGTAAGCGAAATTATTTTATAATCAAAAGAAAAGATAATTATGTTGCAAAATAATCACAACGTAATACTACAGGAACACCACCCTGCCCATTGTGAGTTTATGGATTTTATTCATTTTCCAATAACATCCGCCTGTTGGTGGTGAAGTTGTTGATATCCATTATTAAATTAATTATGGATATTAAAATCATTTCCCAGATTCCCAACTTTATCAATAAGTTCCACACCTTAATATTTAATGTTTCATTGTCATTGGGTAAGTAATTCTAGAATGTATTATAGAATCTTTAGCTACTTGTATCAGCTATTTGGCTTCCTAACCTTAAACATTCAGCGGCCTACAAAATCATTATTGAAGCCTACATTAGCACAACTAGCATATGGCAATTACTCTCAAAACTATTTTCCGAATTCACCAGTCCATCTTAGACTAATCCTCAAAAGTTTGCAACTTCCCACCGAAATGTTATCTAAAATAGTAACTCATTTCCTCCGCCGCCAACTCTTACTAGGAGCCAAATTCCACTACATTCCTTATGCTTGGGACAATTCCACCAACAAAGTCGTCATTTGCGGAAGTCACGCAAAATCCATTCACATCGCCGTGGCCCTTTTTCACTTATGCTACGTGCTGGGACAGTTTGCAGCCATAATTGGGACATCGGCCTGCTCAACTCCCGGGACTCGGGTCACTGCAACCTTGATGGCGTTGCCATATTTGTGCCTCTTCTTCTGGGAGACGGAATACGACCTCACTAGTATCCAATTGTTGAACACCATCACACACCCAAAAGAAACCAGAAAAAGTATTACACAATCGTTTCAGTCAACTTGATTTATAACAATTAATTTTTCTAGGCTCCAAAACAACAGCCAATTGCTGTCGCCTTCTCAAAGTCATGTACTCGGCATTCTCCCTGGGTTACGTGGTCTACCCGACAACCCTGGCTGTCCTCGTGTTTCTGCAACCTTGCCAATTGCCATTTCTTGGGTCGATTTTGCACTTTGCAAAATCCGGGCATTGCAATTCTTGCTCTTTCTGCTTACCCTCGAGAATACTACTCTTTGGATTTGAACTGATTGTAATGTTCGTCACGTATGGAAAAGCGATTCAATATTCCGTCTTTAATTTCATGACAGCAATCATTTATTTCTGGGATGAGCTTGGGGCGCGGTTGACTCCCGCTGCGGAACTGGGCGACTATCGTTCCCTCCAGGTTTTGGAGGCGCTAATAAATGACGTCGTGAGTCACCGGATATTTCCTGTAACCGCGGTAATCCTTCCGATGTGTCAAGTTCTGGGGTCCTTTGTGCTCATAAAGCTACATAACGTTCTGAATCTTTCACACCTGGCTTTTGTCCTGCTGGAGTGTCCATCTGCCATGTTGATGAACTGCATTATGTTTGGAGGATGTGGAATGATTTATTATAAAAGTGTGGCTTGGCTAAACGATGCACAGCGGAAGGCGGGTATTAGTTGTAAAACAAAGAACTCCCGGATTCAGGCTCGGACTTTGAAATCTCTGCTACCAATCAAAATCCGGTTTGGATCAAATTTTGTGGATAATCTGACCCCACTTGTTATCCAACACTTTTGTCTGATTCAAACGGCCAACTTGCTGCTTTTGTCGTAAACTAGTGGTTGCAGATGATAAAATTGTTTTAGCAGGCATGATTGAAAATGTCAAAAAATAACGAATTTCAACTTTAATGTAAGTAGATCACATTTATATTGGTTTCACGTAATGCAAATGAAACTTTCCGACACTTGACAGTACGTATTATTACGTATTTAAACTAACTAAATCAATACATTAAGTAAATTTATGAACTTTTATTGATTTATTGATAAAGTATAGATTTATTAATAATTATAAAGATTGAGATTGCTGGTTTATGGGGCTGGGGGCTACGATTTTGAAGGCGTTTTGTGACGGTGGCAAAGATGGCAGTTTTCTAGTTTTAAGTTTGTTTTATAGCCCAACATCTCATCTTCTATATGCATTAAAATCACGATACCGCCATCTTGGCCAAGTGTACTGCGGTCAATCTCCCGAAGGGTGTTTTGTCGGCGGGGCTCCTGCATATTGCCATGAGGAATTATGAAAACGCATGAATTTGGTAACCAAGATGAATATTTTTCAT